>ULGX01000001.1:4719017-4767199 GCA_900519075.1 Yarrowia bubula | reverse complement strand
AAAAAAAAAAAAAAAAAAAAAAAAAAAAAAAAAACCAGAAATACCCCTTTGACACGTAATCATGGCTATGAGAACAGGTAGCCAAGGCTATAACACGTAGTTAGCCCATAAATCGTAGCTACACGCAATTAGCCCTTTTTTTTTGTATTCCAACTATCGTCGTACTCCTTGATTGACCCCCCACTGGGTGGGGTGCATCAACCTACACTCTAATCCCATTGTATGACCCCAGCCTGCATTGAGCTGCAGAGTCTATCAAGCAAACCCCCCAAAGCGTCGCTTGGCAGTGGTAGCTACCAGCTATGGGGTCACTACAAGTACGACTTCTTCTCAGCGTCAAAGTTTGCTATAGCGGATACGAGCATAGAACCCACCCAAAGAAGCCGCTGTTTTGGGAATAACAGACGCTAAAAATTATACGACTAGTTAGTTTACAGTTTATGTGGAGACGGTGATCATCATCATACTGTGTCTAACTACAAGGGTAGTGGGCGCGGGAGTACTATTGGTACTGCCAAATATGTGCTAAACGGAGCTTCACTAGTTATGACCTCCTTGGTTACCACCTGCCACATGCGCATACTGTACTGGTAAGTCATGTTGACAGGTCTATAGCCAGGGTGCATCTCGACATAAGGTTCGGCCTCACCGACACTTAAACCCCCACACATCGGTGATCTTGACTGTTACACACCTGAAATGCTCCAAACAAAAAAAGGAAAAGAGCTGGAAATCTTGCCACAGGCAAGAAATACGTCGCTTATCACAGCTGCCATCCTCACAGCTCTCTCATACATCACAGCGGCATACTCACTGATCAACACAATCAGAATCCATCCAACACAAGTCATCTGCTGTTTGGGGTTCTTTCCTGCCTCATTACTCATGACACGGGCAGTCACAACATCATGGAAGTCACGCACATCCTTCTGCATCGCCGTCTCATCCGTCAACGCCCTCATCGCGACGATTATTATCAACTACTGCGACTCCCTACTAGGCCATGTCTACCTGTCACTTTCAACGGCGGGAGTAGTGTGTTACTATAGGGCGTTTAGTGACACAGAAGAGGAGGAGGAGGAAGGGGTGTACGTGGCATCTGCACTCGTGTTTTGCTACATGGCTTGTGTTGTGCCCCTGTGGACACAAATGGCGAGGGCTAATCTCATCCAGATTGTGCTCAATGGAGGGATTGTGTACTTTCTGAGGTACAGACCTACGGCTATTCTGAGAGTACTGGCCTTGCTGGTCATCATCATGTCGTCTCTGTATCTCATGTGCACTTCCTACGGTCCTGCTGGAGGTATTCATCTGGTCCTTATGGCTACAGCAGCTGAACTCACCATCGACACGTCCAAGTTCACTCAGCTAGGCGACAAAAAGAACACGCACGACACTCTGGCGTTTCTGTGTTTTATTTGTGGGCTAGCTACTCTAGGAGTGGCTCTTAGTGCGTCTCAGCCAAAGGAGTTTCTGACGTTTTACATGGCCGTGTTTTTGTCATTGGTGGTCAATGCCATGTCAGCCAGCAGATACAGTCATAAGTTGATACACATGGTGCACACTCTACTATGGTCTTGGCTGGTTTCGGTGTACATGATGGACACTAGTTATCATCATGGTATTATTCATGCTATGCTCTCAGTGACCACTATCTGCATCTACTCGGAAATGGATCTTCAAGATGAGGATCCAAAGATCCGAGAGACGCCACTTAGGTACATTGCCTCTACTGCTTGTACTATAAGTGGTTTGATCACTATTGATATCTGGAGCAAGTTTGTACTGAAACAGGGCCATGAGAGTGATAATGTCATCACTTTGTGCATTATGGCTGGTCTCTTCCAGATTCTCTTTTGTTTTGCCCCTTTGTGTGTGCTTGATGAGAATCAAGATGGAAAGATTGGCTACTACGACGCTGTTTTGCTCTTCCTGGGTGTTGGCAGTATCCAATTAGCTACAGGGCTGGCTCAAGTGTACTATATTTCCTACTGCAAGGGTCTGGTGGTTTTGGCGTTAACTCTTAGCTCTGTTGTCCTTTGTTGGTTCGAGTATGTGAAGACAAGGAGTGAAGAGACTGAAAAAGAAGAGTCGTTGGTATAACCATAGAGTACCAGGTAGGGTGTCGCTGTATAACTAGTATTTATTCTCATTAAATTAATAAAATAACAAATTAAAATAAAATAAAATCACGAGAAAATGTAGGCTTATGGCTATAATGGCTTAACCACTGCTGTGTAGGAAGGAGGGCATCTCCATATTGTCTTCTGTCAATCCCTGTAGGCTCAAGGAATTTGAAGTGAGATATCTTCATTTGAGAGCGTCAAAAAATGAATTAAATATACCAGAGTGCTCAACTGCTACACTTGTATTCTATTTACCAACTTGAAATTGTGCGATCATCTGAAGGACGATATAATCTCAAAATAACGTCAGAGATGAAAAATAGGACCAAAATACTCAATTATGGTGTATACTTGTCTACTTCCACTGTAGCTCATGTGACAGTGTTGTGTGACACTACCAAAATGCCACCTACAGTATTGAGGGGAGATTGGAGATGTTCCGTTTGAACAATGGGAAAAAAAAAAAAAAAAAAAAAAAAAAAAACGCATTTCTCACAAGATCTGGTTCCGCACTTTGCTATGGCCATGCCGCATGCTAAAATCTCACTCACTGGCGCTATGAAAACCCTGGGCTATACTGTAGCTACTGTAGAGCATGTGGTTACGATACGGACATGTGTGGCACAACAAAGGCACGAAGGCGTTTGTAAGGCACGACAGAGTTTCCTTGTGCAGGAGTCATACAGTGTGCCAAGGACAGTGTTGCCAAGTCATCGGATGAACTGTGTGTATCGTACAACTATAGCCGTAGAAAAATTGAGGTCTTCTCTTTTTCATTTATTAAATATCTCCTATGGAGGGATTTTGAAATTTAGACAGAGTTATTTTTGGGTCGAAAACGGGTCAAAAACTAGAGCGCGGCACTGGCCATATCTTATACACACTGCTATTTGAAACAGCTGTCATTTCGTGCATTTCGTGACTTGCTATGTCTGCACTGTGAGACAGACAAGGAGTTTACAACTCTGACAGACCCACTCAAGCTTATAAGAGCTGACCAACGTCATTGTTCACTTTGACCCTGACATGCATATTTTTCA
The DNA here is from genome assembly GCA_900519075.1 of Yarrowia bubula. Taxonomy (NCBI): domain Eukaryota; kingdom Fungi; phylum Ascomycota; class Dipodascomycetes; order Dipodascales; genus Yarrowia; species Yarrowia bubula. The sequence continues at coordinate 4,764,033 of ULGX01000001.1, read as the reverse complement.
CGTTGGGCTAGCTAGGAAGGGATGCAATACAAGCACCATACAAGTAACTACAGTATTGTAATGGTGGCAAGCAACAGTAAAAATCGGAGATTAAACATTGTGTCTTTTTTTATACATGTCTCACACCCCACAGTCTCAGGTTGTCCATAGTGCTTGGTCACATTACACTCTTGGGCAAACCATATTTCTATGGTGTTCCAGATCAAGCAATGACTAGTGTTGAGCTAGTGTGGAGATAGGTACAGTACATAAGAAGGTGTGTCGCAGTTTCTTTTGAGTATGAAATTCTCGCTCAAAAAAACAACTCCAGACTCTCCTCCACCTGAGGAAGAGACGCCTGCTGAGGTGGAGGAAGTACCACCAGATACAACGCTCAACCTTGGAGATATCACCATCACAGACGTGGTTTCGTGCAAAGACGACATGAAACAAGTGCATATGGGGTACCTGAACGACCAGTGTTATATTGTGGTGGATACTGCGGAGAGGAGGTACGTGCATGTGATGGCAGGAAGAATCAAGTTTACAGTGAGTGAGGAGATGACTAGGATGGCAGATCGTGCTTTTTTAGTACTCACTGAGACTCTGGAGCCGCCAAAGAAGAAGAACATTCACTTGAACACCCTCCAACTCGATGAAGATCTCAGCATCAAGCCTACTTGGAGACAAGGACGTATGGACCTCTGGTATGAATATGCCAACAGTCCACAGGCGTTTTTCAAGACTGTCAAGCGTATCAATGAGTTGAGAGGCTTGTATGACTTTCCACGAACTATCAATGTCATTCAGGAAACTCAGGAAGAAAAAGAAACGTCTTCTGGAAGTGGAAGTGTGCCCTCAACTTATTCGGCTGATCTTTCACCTATTTCTCCAGCTACAACTCAAGAAGAAGACCTGTATGCTCCTCCGCCTGATTCGCCTCTTCCAGATACCCCAGAGGAGAAGCAAGTACAAGAAGATACGTTTGATTTTGATGAAAAAAAGGAGGAGGAAGAAAAACACCCTGATGACCAAACGTTTGATTATCCCGCATTATATGAACAATGTGAAATCATCCAAGAAGCGCTGGATGACCCATCCACCTGTGATTTCATAATTGCGTCTGAAACAGGCGAAATTCCGGTCCATTCACTTATTCTCAGAGCTAGATGGCCACACTTCAAACTCATCTGTGATCGAGATACCACCATTGATAGTGAACAAAACAAAAGCCTGAGTCTATCACAACACCCTCACGAGTGGGTTAAAGCTATGGTTGACTCGATTTACGGAATTGACCCTGAAATTGACGATTTTGAGACTCTCCTAAAGCTCATGATGTTTGCAGAAGTGTACCAGGTGCAACAACTGCACGAGTTTGTCAATTACAAGATATCGGCTATTAAATTGACGCCTGAACTCATGTGCCACCTCTGGAAATGTGCTTACACTTGTGATAACACCATTCTCATGGACAGATGTGCTTCATACTATACTAGGCATATGGAGGAGGTTGAGTCTTGTACGGATTTTGGCGATTTGACGAAGCCAGAGATAACAGAGCTGCTTCAGCATGTTAGGAGGTCGAAACCAGGGTTTACTCATGAACAGAGAAAGTTTGGCTATGTAAGGGAGCATAATTGTGAGGAGTAGTATTTATTGAAGAAATTAAAAAAAAAAAAAATAAAAAAAAAAAAAAAACACAGCAACAACAGCAACAACAGCAACAACAGCAACTGTAAACAGTAAGCAATTATCGTATTTAATACATATCNAAAAAAAAAAAAAAAAAAAAAAAAAAAAAAAAAAAAACACAGCAACAACAGCAACAACAGCAACAACAGCAACTGTAAACAGTAAGCAATTATCGTATTTAATACATATCTGGTATCTGGTTCCATGGTACAAGTTCTAAAAACCTGTGAATTGGTATAATTATTACAGTGAATTGAAGGNAAAAAAAAAAAAAAAAAAAAAAAAAAAAAAAAAAAAAAAAAAAAAAAAAAAAAAAAAAAAAAAAAAAAAAAAAAAAAAAAAAAAAAAAAAAAAAAAAAAAAAAAAAAAAAAAAAAAAAAAAAAAAAAAAAAAAAAAAAAAAAAAAAAAAAAAAAAAAAAAAAAAAAAAAAAAAAAAAAAAAAAAAAAAAAAAAAAAAAAAAAAAAAAAAAAAAAAAAAAAAAAAAAAAAAAAAAAAAAAAAAAAAAAAAAAAAAAAAAAAAAAAAAAAAAAAAAAAAAAAAAAAAAAAAAAAAAAAAAAAAAAAAAAAAAAAAAAAAAAAAAAAAAAAAAAAAAAAAAAAAAAAAAAAAAAAAAAAAAAAAAAAAAAAAAAAAAAAAAAAAAAAAAAAAAAAAAAAAAAAAAAAAAAAAAAAAAAAAAAAAAAAAAAAAAAAAAAAAAAAAAAAAAAAAAAAAAAAAAAAAAAAAAAAAAAAAAAAAAAAAAAAAAAAAAAAAAAAAAAAAAAAAAAAAAAAAAAAAAAAAAAAAAAAAAAAAAAAAAAAAAAAAAAAAAAAAAAAAAAAAAAAAAAAAAAAAAAAAAAAAAAAAAAAAAAAAAAAAAAAAAAAAAAAAAAAAAAAAAAAAAAAAAAAAAAAAAAAAAAAAAAAAAAAAAAAAAAAAAAAAAAAAAAAAAAAAAAAAAAAAAAAAAAAAAAAAAAAAAAAAAAAAAAAAAAAAAAAAAAAAAAAAAAAAAAAAAAAAAAAAAAAAAAAAAAAAAAAAAAAAAAAAAAAAAAAAAAAAAAAAAAAAAAAAAAAACAAGAAAATCACTGCCGCCACTCAATCAACCCTACAATCACGTCAATTACATAATCGCGTTATTTCGCCCTTCTGAACCATATATCTATATCCTCTGGCCAGCCCGTATTCACCGTATTGCCCTCGCTTAGTAGCTTTCTCATCAGCCTAACCACCTTTGTTAGGTGAACCTACACGGTGTTGTAAGCTGCAGGTTTAGACGAGCTATGGAATCTGAGACAATGTGAATAATATACTGGTAGTCTGAATAATATTGCACTGTGATGCCATACAGCAACCCCTGAACGTTGATTAGTGATATAATTATAATACAATCTATATTTCCTGCTACTCAACCCAACAAACCACTCTCAGTAAGAGTCTTCAACAACGAGTCATCCAGGTACTTGGTAACCGTAGGGTCATCTGAAAGACCCTTATGACGTCTAGTCTTGACCACAAAGTCTCGTGCTAGACTAGTACCGCTCATAGCCTGGAGAGAAGGCAGTTTAATGCTTCTATCAAGAGGATCTCCAGGAACAACCTGCCAATCATTGAAAATCAAAGCAACAAGAGCCTGACCCTGTGTAGCCACTCGAATGTCAGTTTCCAGACCAAACGAGTCCATAACAGGCACGTAGCCCATGACTTGATACAGAGTGGTTCCTCCAATAGGTGTATCAGACGTCAAATGTCCTCTTCTTTTTTCCAAAACTTCCAGAACCACCTTGACAGCTGCATGAGGACAAGTCACGTGCACTGAATACACAGGTTCCATGAGTCTAGGCCCAGCTAGCAGATAACTCGAGTAACAAGCTCTTCTAGTCGTAGGAATGATCTGACCAGCTCCTCTAAAGATAGCCTTATCAGCGAGTTCCAGATCCATGACTTTGAATTTCACGTCTCTTAGCGGTTCTTCACAGAGAGGACCTTCTCGTGTAGCCCACATGAACCCTTGGACAATACTGTCTTTGACAGAGTTGAGCAGTTGTTTGTTAGCTCCAATTGTGTCGTTCAAGAGCAAGTTAGGGCTAGTATCAGTAGGCCCAAAAGCCCATACGTTTCTGGCAGCTAGGGCGTCATATCCGAGCTTAGTAAAGCCGGATTTGTCGTTTGGCATGATTTGACCAATAGAAATGGCCTTGGAAACATCTTCTTCCAAGGGCTCAGCGATAATTGTGATTTTCGACTTCTTGTTGGGAGTCTCTGCATACGTCTTAATAGCACTAGACTCGACACAAGTTTCACAGAAACGGGTAGTAGGGTCAGAGACCTTGACATTGAGATCACGTGCAAACACTAGTCGCATATCATGCATCACACAGTCCACATACAGCTCTCCAGAACCCATAATCACGTGTTCTCCGGACTCTTCGACCTTGGTTTGGAGTAAGGGATACGTCTTTTGGCACTTTCTGAGTGAATCCAACATCTTTGGCAGCTCAGAAGGGTTGACTGGTTCAATGGAGATTTTGAAAACAGGAGGAGTGAACTGCAGAGGAGCAAAGGGGAAGATTGAGGTGTCGGTAGTGACTGTAGCATTCTTGGTGATGGTTTTGTCGATTCCTCCGATGAGAACGATATTGCCTACTGGAGCAGAAACAACCGTATACTTGTATCTAGTTTGAGATACAAACAGATCACTGATAGTGGCATCTGCACAGTCCTCTTCGTCTTCTCCAGGCACGTACTGAGGTCCTAGCACCTTGACTTTTTGACCTAGTCGTACTGCTCCAGACATGATTCTTGACAAAGCATAAAACGCTTCTCCATCAGGAGACGCTATAAGTTTAGCCACCTTTACGACAGTTTCCTCCTTGTTGCTGACCTCTGGAGAGCTGATATTCCTAGTCAGAACATCAACCAAAGGCGAATGAGTGCCAAAAAACGCCACACATGCTGTTCTGATGAGATCTTCAGCGTCCAGCTTTTGAGAGTGTTTAGGCAGTTTTAGAGAACTCAAGATATGCACAGCCTTTTCAGGTTCTTCTCCAAGACATGTAGAGAAGAGTTTGTAGAGTGGTTCCAGGATGAAATGCACAAACGTCCTTTTGGTAGAAGATGAAGCACTTGTGGAGAAAGAGCTCGTTTCAGAGTCATAAAAAACATTACCCCAAAGCCGTTTAGCAAGAGCGGCGTAATTAGAAGACACCTTCCTCGCCATAGACTCCAAGGTGAAAACAAACCGAAATTTGGCCGAGGCAAACATGACATTTTTGACCGGCTCAAAGTACCTCTCTTGGCCAAACTCAGATCCAATAAATATGTTGATTTCGTCAATCACGTTGGCAATCTTGTAGTATGCGTCTGCGGGGGGCAGTCTCAGGTCCACAATCAGCCTGTCCAACTTGTTTATGCATAGAGTCAGAGGGTTCTTGTGTTTGAATGCGTTTCTGATGGCCTCTTTAGTGCCTGCAAGAGGACCTTCAACCACGTCAACAACAAGCAGAGCTCCATCAGTGATTGACAAAGCACAAATGACCTCATCGTAAAAGTTGACGTGTCCAGGAGTATCCAAAAAGGTCATGGAATGAGACTTGTGTTTGGAGTCAGCCAAAAGCATACTCAAAGGGTTGGTTTTAGTACTGAGACCTCGCTCGATCTCTACAACACTCGTATCAGTGTACCTAGTCACGTGACCATTCACATGGCCCGAATGCTCCTCCGTCAGCTTGTGTGTAGCTTCCACCAACATATCACACAATGCCGTCTTTCCATGATGTAGATTACCAACCACACTCACGTTTCTGATAAACTCCGGCTGACTCATCATCTCTGTCTGATACTCCTTGCCGTAACTCGTCTCTGGAAGCCCTTCTTCTCTAATAACCTCCCTCTCAGGCTCAACCATAGGCTCCTCCAAGCTCTGTCCATCTCTATCATTATGGACAATTTCAACCCCAGGTCCGTAAACAGTCTCCATTCGAGGATAATAGACCTTGTCTTCATGGAGCGTGATTTGCTGATTTCCTCCTTCCACCTCCATATCTCTAACCATGGGTTCCAACGCGAGATGGGCCGTTGAGGGATCGTATGTGTTGTTGCTGTTTTCCTCCATCTCATCATCACTGTCGATAATCCGTTGATCCTCCTCGATTTCCACCTCCTCCACGCCGTTGGTGACGGTTTCCACCTCCTCTTGACCGATGAAATTGCCAAACTCGTCGTAGTCGTCCATGCTGTGTGATTAGAGAGTTTGAATATTTGATGTGCGTGCATCTAACTGAAAAGTATAATCATGGTGATGATTATGTAATATGGAAGGGAAAAGTGGTAGACCTGGTTAAAAAGGCTGGATTTTCATTTCTCAGGGTCAGATTGGCAGTATCTACGGTATTTGGTGAGTTTGGTGTTAAATTGAGCTCGTTCGAGCTACAGAGGAGCTAGAGGAATTCTAGTAAGTGCGTTTTGTTCGTACGAGAACGGTGATTCTAATGAACTGGTTTTTTTCTCCATTCCGTGTTCTCATCGCCTCCTAACATGTGTTGTTGTGCTCAACATTGGGACACTTCTTTGGCTCGTCTATATTGAACGTAAGGTTAACAACTAAGACTTATTATACAGCATCTCCTGGGCGTATTGATGACGTAATCTAAAATGTTGTTACGTAATCGTGTTTCTAAGGCCACTTTTAGTATATATTAAAATTTCTAGCCTCGTAGCTGGTCTACAACACCCTCATCTACACTACCCCTGATTCTTCCACTAAACCCTAACTAAAGAGACGTTAGAAGGGCTCCTAACATGGTACTTGGTTAGGGGTGTATTCAAGGAAGTATCAATATTCTTGCATCCACCTACTTTCCCCACCTCAATATACCCCAATCGACCTTGTATCACCCTCCATAATACCCATAACCCCTTCATAATCAACACGCACCCATCTACTCAACTATACTCCAACTAACATATCAAAATAAGGACCTTTAAAAATCTCTAAAAAACCACTGAAAAATCACACAGCTTAAACAGTACCATTAGTAAGCAGGAATTGATGGTTTGAGCACAAAGCCAGGTCAAAAACTACGCAATTCTGCTTACTAAGCACATATTAATCATTCCAACTAATAGCCACCCCTTAGCCCTCTTATCGTGTCTTTCTATCGAGTATCGAGCATCTGACAAGCACAACCATATAGACTTCTGTGTTTGCTTACGTAATCACGATTTAAGCGATAATAACGGGTAATTGTAGCTGACTAATACTGTACAGCCCCGGCTTGCCATTTTTCTCGTATTTTCAATTTCCCCACCCCACAGGGTTAGGGTTCCCTTTCTCCCAAACTCTATTTGATTACTAAACGGGCCACATTAAGATTAGCAGTCACACATCACATGACCACTCTACCCAATGCGGAAGACCCGACAGCAAGGTTAGGGATTGCCCGACTGGCGCTGGGAGCATAATGAATTTGGAAAACTTCTTCTATTCTCTCCTACAACTCGACAGAACATAATCAAAAATGGGTAACGGAAAGCCTAGAGGTCTTAACGCTGCTCGAAAGCTCAGAATCCACCGACGAGACAAGTGAGTGATATCGACATGACAAACGAAACAAAACGGAGATGAACGACAAAGTGGAAGATGGAGATTTTGAAGGTGGAAGACGACATGACCACAGAGAGACACTAGGGACACAAACAGAGTGGTGAGGTGTGTGTTTGTGTACTGTGTGTTTGTGTCTGTGCCAGTTGTGTGGCAGCTGTTGGCCATGTTCATCTTCATCCTCTGTCATCTCCTTACCAACCACCTGTTGTTCAGTGCTGTTTTGCTTTTGCTTAACTCTTTCCCCTACTAACCATAGCCGATGGGCTGATGCCTCTTACAAGAAGCGACTTTTGGGAACTGCCTTCAAGTCTTCTCCCTTCGGAGGATCCTCTCACGCCAAGGGCATTGTGCTCGAGAAGATCGGTGTTGAGGCCAAGCAGCCCAACTCCGGTATCCGAAAGTGTGTCCGAGTCCAGCTGACCAAGAACGGTAAGCGAGTCTCCGCTTTCGTGCCTAACGATGGTTGCCTCAACTTTGTCGACGAGAACGACGAGGTCCTGCTCGCCGGTTTCGGTCGAAAGGGTAAGGCTAAGGGAGATATTCCCGGTGTCCGATTCAAGGTTGTCAAGGTCTCCGGTGTCTCTCTCCTTGCTCTCTGGAAGGAGAAGAAGGAGAAGCCTCGATCTTAGGTGTATCATAAAATAAAATATCATTGTTTGGAAAGTACGAGCGCGAACAACAGCGCCAGCTGTTGTGAGTACGAGTAGTAGAACCCTGTAGCTGTAGAACCACTGTAGACACATGCTACACTTGTACAGCTGTTCATTGTGCGTATTTGACACTGATTTCCATTTCCAAAGGACGATTTTTCACACTCTTTATGGTCGTGTGCTGTCTTATCATCGAGTGAAATTTGAAAAATGCTCACTCAAAATTTTCTCCCAATGAACATTCGACAGACTGGCTCTGAAAAAAAAAAAAAAAAAAAAAAAAAAAAAAAAAAAAAAAAAAAAAAAAAAAAAAAAAAAAAAAAAAAAAAAAAAAAAAAAAAAAAAAAAAAAAAAAAAAAAAAAAAAAAAAAAAAAAAAAAAAAAAAAAAAAAAAAAAAAAAAAAAAAAAAAAAAAAAAAAAAAAAAAAAAAAAAAAAAAAAAAAAAAAAAAAAAAAAAAAAAAAAAAAAAAAAAAAAAAAAAAAAAAAAAAAAAAAAAAAAAAAAAAAAAAAAAAAAAAAAAAAAAAAAAAAAAAAAAAAAAAAAAAAAAAAAAAAAAAAAAAAAAAAAAAAAAAAAAAAAAAAAAAAAAAAAAAAAAAAAAAAAAAAAAAAAAAAAAAAAAAAAAAAAAAAAAAAAAAAAAAAAAAAAAAAAAAAAAAAAAAAAAAAAAAAAAAAAAAAAAAAAAAAAAAAAAAAAAAAAAAAAAAAAAAAAAAAAAAAAAAAAAAAAAAAAAAAAAAAAAAAAAAAAAAAAAAAAAAAAAAAAAAAAAAAAAAAAAAAAAAAAAAAAAAAAAAAAAAAAAAAAAAAAAAAAAAAAAAAAAAAAAAAAAAAAAAAAAAAAAAAAAAAAAAAAAAAAAAAAAAAAAAAAAAAAAAAAAAAAAAAAAAAAAAAAAAAAAAAAAAAAAAAAAAAAAAAAAAAAAAAAAACCGGAAAAATACGTCGATCAATAATCCACCCCCTACAACCCCTATACAGCTCTATTCACGCCTGTATCACCCCTTAACGTCTCTACAGTGGTCAGTATATTTGTAGCCTTCAATGTGGTGATGCGGCTTTGAAAGTTAATTTGGAAACATGGTGGGATCTTGGAAGAGTGCTGTAGAAGATAGGGATGTTGGAGAAGTGTAGGGAGTGGTAATGGTGGTCACGTGACTGTATTTCCGAGTGTTTTTGAGTTTTGATATGCTTACGTAATCTGCAGGTCGCCGTTATAACCGTTATTTTGGAGGTGCATATGGTCTGACCAAGAGAGGTTTTGAGGGTGATGAGATGAAATAGATGGTAAGGAGGTGTCTCTTATATTGAGACTGATAGCCCTTGCCCTGAGAGCCGAGTTGGGAAAGTGCATGAAGTGACGTCACACCACAGGACAGAAGAACACAGTGTTGGTATGAACTCAAGTAAATACTGATACAGCTACTTAACAATACTCAACCATTGTACCATAGAACAAGAGTCTACTGATAGTGTACAGGTGCCTGGTGCATTAGGGGGTATATCAGACATGGTGATGAGCTTCTTACTGTATGCTATTGGTGCTTCCCTTCATAGTGTTCTCTATCACCTTCAACCACAAGCTCAGCTTACAGCTGCTCAGAGAAGGAGCATGCTATTGGTATGAGAAGACAATAGATATGAACATCGAACATGTCTATGTAAGCGTTAAACGAAAGCCTCAGTATCTGTATTTACTAGGAAAATGAGTGTCTAGAACTACTGTCACTACTGTAGAACAAGAGCAGGCCAGAAGTGTTAGTATGAACACAACTGACAAACTACAGCCTCGGTACTTGAAGTATCGGTACTGGTGGATCTGACCATTTATATCGTGGAAAATGGGTGCAATTGCTGCAGTAAGGAGCAGGCTCAACGCGTGGGAACTCAGAAACGTTCTAGAGAGGCGGGTATTGGATGAAATGGAAAACTGAACACACCACCTGATTCACTGAAGCCGTGGCTATCTCCCACTGTGTTTTAAATTCCTGTAGCTTACTTTGGAGGTCACTTCTGAAGGTGCTTGAACACCACCTTGAGGTATGGACACAGCTAAAAGACCACTGAAATACCTGTCATTTGCCCGTTTCAACCAAAAAACTCGATATTACAGAAGAAATCTGGTTTTGAGCTTCTCACAGTATGCTTCTCTTGTTCATAGTGCTCTCTAAGCTCACAGGAGAACAGGAGCAGACTATGATGAACACAGCTAACAGCACATTTTGAACACAAGTATCAGTACCGGTACTATTGTACTGGTAGAAATGTCTGTAAGGTACATTGTTCGCCCCTATGTGTTCCTTACTGTAAGTTGCACTGTAGCATAGCTACGATACTGGTAAGCTTACATTAGAACAAGAGCTATTGGTATGAACACAGCCAACAGGCCTCTTGATACTTGTACGTTCACACCTACCTCAGCATCGATATGCACTGATGGCTATGGGTTCATTACAGTATGCTCTATCTCTTGTTAACAGTGCTCTCTAGCTACAGCTTCATCAGAGCAGCCTATTGGTATGGACACCAGTAGACATTGGCAAGGTACGTATTAAACAAAAAACCCAGTACTACATCTGCAAGAATGAGTGTATGGAATAATACACGGCTACGAGCTTCATGACAGTATACTGCCCTATAGCTAGCTTACTTCCAACAGCTCAGAGCAGAACACAGCTAGCACTACAAGAACTAGTACTAACACCTCAGTACCATCATAGAAATGAGTGTACTTCTCTTACTGTACTCTTGCGTTTACTTATACATAATATATTACTCATCATCCACTCGCCCTAAGTATTCAGACCCCTACCTTCAATACTAACACCACTCTTCTTCTTACCCGTCTTGGCCACACCAAGCTTACCCTTGAGTCTCTTAAACGTCAGATCATTAGTGCTTCCACCTCTCTGCTGAGGCACAATCTCGCTCTTGGGAGCCACACGGTAGTTGACAGGCTGTGCCGAAGGAATATGAGCTCTTCGACGTCTCTCGGCCTGTTTTTCAGCCAGAGTTCCGTCCTTGAGAGTCTGAGCTCGCTTGGCAGCTACCGCAAGAGCAATCTCCTGAGTACTGGGGTCAAACGAACGTGTACTGACGACTTTTTCTCGGTAGTTGTCGGATCGGCCCATAATAGGTCGAGTCCAGTCGGCCACCAGTTTATCTGCGATTCTCTTGATTCTAAGCTGAGGCTGTTTGGACTTTCGATAAAAGGTGACAACTTTACCCAGTCCACTTTCTCTCAGATGAATACTCTTAATAGGCAGTCTCACCAGAGCGTCAAACAGCTCTTCCTGGATAGAATACGAAGGCAGAGAAGCGTCAGGCAGAGGTTCAAGCCAGATTCGAACAGCTTCCAGTAAATTGTTATCCAGAATAGAATCGGCCAAATGATGCTTTTGAAGCACATCCTTGACTTCAGGAAGCAGCTGCAGCTTGTGAGTAGCAGGCTGACCCTCTCTGTTGCTCTCAGCATCAGCAATAGCTGCGTTTCGCATCTTTTCACGCAGATTGGAAATCCGCTCATCCTGCATCATTTCAATATCATCTTCGCCGAGTTTCTTGCGTTTCTGGCTGGCTGGCTTCATGGCAGCGTCGATTCGAGCCTCGATTTCCCGTCGACGAGCCATACTGGGATCCAGGTCGATATGATCATGATCCACTTCATCGTCTTCATCATCAGGTCGTGAGTCCTTGGTGGCGCGTTTTTTCAGCGTTTTTTTGCCCACATTTCCTCCCTTCCTTCGGTGAGCACTCAGCTTGTTGTAGTCGTCGTCATCGTCCTGGATAGCGACATTCTTCATCTCCTCCTCGTCCAAATCGGAGAGATCCGAGTCGTCTTCATCGTCGGCGGGAATATCAGGGTTAGGTGCGGTTTCAGGGTTGGTGACATCATCGACAGCCTCCTCAACCTCAACAGGCTCCTCAGACTTGGTCGGCTTTTCTGTATCGCTCATGGTGTGGTGATGTTAGCAAGGAGGAGCGGCAAAGTAAATGCGTGTGGGTTAGGGTTGGGTGCACTTGGAGGCAAAAAATAAACCGAGGGTATGGGGAGGTAGATCTGGGGTGGGGGAACCGAATGGTGGTGTTGTTTTTCGGAAATAATGAATATTTCGTGAGTTATATGGCGTCCAAGTTTGGCACTCTGTTATACTGTTGGGACCAACTCTTAACTTCGATGTTGTTCGATATGATGTTTAGAAATACAGAACAACACTACAAATGCATGTTGTGGGTCAAAATTTGCGGTTTTAAAAGCGGAATCCTTTTTAAACAGCCTATTACAACCCCCTACAACTTCCTATATGTCCACAACCCCTCCCCAACACCCCCAAATATCCCCTTCTTCAATCAGTCTAACTTCAGGTTAGGGTTCTAAAAGTCTTCCAATATCATACATCACAGCACATCACCAGACCTCACATCACACAACTCATCAAAAATGTTCGGTGGCCAGCCCCAGATTTCCGACGAAGACATTCGAAAGTACAACCAGATGACCACGCGAACCCTGCAGAACGCTCTGTACATCGCCATTGGTCTTTGGACTGGTGAGTAGGAGGAAGAGGTGAAGGAGGGATTTGGCAACGATTTTGTCATGTGATCTGTGGTAGTCATGTGATATCACGTGATCTCACGATCTCATGATTATTTGTCTCCCCCGTTCTATTCTAACACAGCTCCCTTTGCTTTCGAGCTCATCAAGGGCCGATTCTAAAAGAGTCGCTCGATATAGCTAAGTGAATATATGTACATATTACAGGATGAGGTGAGACAATGCAATTGATGTTCTGTAGCCAGCCAGTGTTGTACGATATACCTCTGATGGCTTGACCTTAGAGGGATAAGTTGTAAATGGTAAGACTCATCTACATAGTTGACCGTAAGCAATTTCAGACAGATGGATTATTGGTCTTGAACTGTCGCTTCATTCTTTGACTGTTTAAGAGGGTGTAGTTATTATCACCCTACAAGTAGTTGGTAAGTTGTATATGGTAAGACTATGGTCAAGGTGGCTGTCCTTAATGGATGGCTTTAAGAGTGTCTATCATGTATAGAAAGACCACTGAGACTGTAGACACTCGTGAAGGCTGAACAAATGGCAATATTCCTGTTCAAGGTGTAAGGGCTGATAAGAACAGAATGATTGGGTCTTGTCAGAAACGAATTGTTGCAATTGGAACTGTATGGCATCTTTGAATGGTTCTACCTACACAATTCGTTGGTTTGATATGGCCATACACGTGCTTCTTGTGGAACAGCTTTCAAGCTACTGTCTTTAGTTAGAGTCATGTTCTATCCCCTTGAGCATATCACCTTAATATAGACAGTACTGGTAGCTACCCTGGTAGAGAAGAACAGAAGCAGTAACTATGGCCAATAGATCTGTATGGTGGAAATACCGTATACAGTACTATCAGTTACGAACTAGAGCCGCAGCCTTAGAATGGCCATATCTCCTTCAATACTGATGTGGTAAGAAAACTGGTTACAGCGTTGGAATCAGGAGACTCGGGAGATGCTTCAGCTCGATTTTGGTGTGTTTCTGGTTTTTACTCGTTCCTCAGGGTGCTATGGAAGATGGCCTATATAAACAGAGCTGTCTTGTCTGATTATACAGTATGTACTCTCTGAGGTCATATTGATGTTGTAGTTGTAGCTAGTTCTATGGTATGATCTTTTACAGTATCAATAAAGGCCTTCTGCTTATACACACCATACTGTTGGTTAACATAAGGTGTTCTGTCTGAAGACTATGTTTACAGTAAGGTCATGTAAGGTCATGTAACACCGAATAGCACCAATCCAGAACCCGCAACCGACCCTGGATGGGGACAAGTTATATATGAAAGTTGTTCTCCTGGACGACCCGAGTCGAATGCACTTACTGGCTTAGCTCTAGGACGGTTCCTTCACGAGTTACACCACAAATTGTGTGCTACATCACATTATAGTACATACATTAATCCCCCCTGTCTACTTCTTCTCCAAACTAGTAATCTTGCTATCCACTTCCGCCATATCTTCCTTGAGCACCTTTGCGAGAAACGCGATTCCGGTTTGCTGGGCCTTGAGAATTTTGGCCAGCTGCTCCAGCGTCTCCTCGTCTCTCTCCCATGTGAGTATAGTGCCATCTGGAGCTTTCTTTTGAAGCGAGTCAGTAGCGTGTCTAGCCTGTTCTCTAAGGACAGTCATACGTGCCCAGATTTCGTTAATTCGGCCGAAAACAGCAGGATCTGTCACCTTGTCGTTCAACTGGACCAGGTTCTTTCGTAGCACCTCCTCTTCAGGTTTCAAGACATATCCTCTGTTTCTAAGCACCTGAGTAACAGCAGCAAGAGCCACTGTTCGATTCACAAGTCTCTGATGCCGTGCTCTCATCTCTGCAATCTTGACGGTAGTCACCAGATCATGCTTGTTGGTCAACTCGTCCAGTTTGTTGTTGACTTCATGCATTCTCACTCTGTAGACGCCCACCTGCTGCTCCTGCTGTTTAGTTCGTTTCTGCAAATCAGTGAATCCAACAGCTAACACAGGTACCGAACTCTTGTAAGGCCGCTCAGCAACTGCTTTATCCCATTTTTCAGGAGACTGCCCCTGAGGCATCTGGTAGTACGGAATATCGTCGAGCGGAATTCTGTTGTAAAAGTAGAATTGGAATGCACAATTGGGAGAAGTAGGGTCCCAGCCGTCTTTGATTCGGGTCAGTTGAGCTTGAACCGAAGGGCCTGAAGGCTGGTTGGTTTTAGCCAGTTGTCCGAACTGTTGCTGGGGCTGGTTCTGTTGGTTGTTGTTGTTGTTGAAAAATCCACCTTGGTTGGTGTTCTGGTTGTTCTGTTGGTTACCAAACAAACCTCCAGTCTGTTGGTTCTGGTTTTGCTGGTTGTTACCAAACAACCCTCCAGTCTGCTGGTTCTGGTTCTGGTTGTTTCCAAACAGTCCTCCGGTGTTGGTGTTACTCTGCTGAGCATTGTTCTGTCCAAACAAACCCCCAGTAGTACCAGTGCTCTGCTGAGTGGTCTTGTTGTTACCAAACAAGCCTCCCCCAGTAGTTCCACTGTTGGTGTTGTTGTTCTGACCGAAGAGACCTCCGGAAGTGTTGCTCTGCTGAGTCTGTTGGTTGTTGTTACCAAACAGACCACCTCCAGTGTTGGTAGTGTTGGTGTTCTGGTTGTTCTGACCAAACAGTCCTCCACTGGTTCCTGTAGTGTTGGTAGTCTGATTGTTATTCTGTCCAAACAAACCCCCAGTACCTCCAGTGTTGCTGGTCTGGTTGTTTCCAAAAAGACCTCCTCCAGTGTTTGTAGTACCAGTGTTGTTGTTCTGATTGTTGTTTCCAAACATCCCACCCGTGTTGGTGTTGCTGTTGATTGTAGCAGCTGAACCGGCTCCAAACTTGAATCCAGAGCTCATACCGCCAGTATTAGCGTTGTTCGAGGCATTGGCATTGTTCTGGCCGAACGAAAAGCCTCCAGACGCCTGGTTGGTGTTGCCAAACATGTTGTTGTTGTACCTGGTACACGCCCAATATTGAATATTGATAAAAATGTATTGCCCAAACCTTAAATACCATAAGGTTTCGAAACTCCCAACCGGCTTACATAAGATTACCCGGCAGTCACCGTCAACCAATCTGCGTGAGAGAAATGTAGACGGTAGTAAGCCTTGAGCATCAACTAACACATCAAAATGTGAGTATCCTGGAAGTGAAGGAAGGGCGAAATGACGAAAGCAAAGGTGATATCGGTCACGTGAGCCACATTGGCGGCGCACAAAAATATATCTCCGGGGTTTCCCCTGGTCTATATCTGGAGATCATTGACGGATATGAGATTTGTCCAAGGTGACATTGGGGTGTTTGTGAGGTGACACAAACAGAAGATGGAGGTCTACATAAGGAGAAGAGGCCTTCAATCTCGGGGAAGTGGTTTTTGGTGTTTCTGGGGGTCAGAGAAAGTCTACAGAAGTGTGGCTTAACAGTACGATATGGCTGTATGGGGTTGAACAGGGATGTGACATGGTCAATTTACGTCTTTACGTGTTGTGCTCGTTGGGCAATTACTGTTGAGCGGAACTGCACTTCACACATCATACCCAGAGACACACAACCACCTACACCACCTACACCTCAATGTGCTCCTACGTGCCATGTGCCCTTTGCTTGCGATTCACTCAGTTCATTGAGTAGCTCGCTGAGACTCACTGCTTCGCAGTTCGTCCAGCTCGTGGAGTTTGCTCGCTCTACTCGCTGCTTCGCAGCTCGCAAAGCTCGTCTAACACAGGGTCCGAGAAGCTGCCGCCCACTGGGTCCCATTCGAAGACTCCGCCAACATGCCCGACAACGTCCCCGACGTTGTCGAGGTCGGAGCCACCTCCGCCCCCCTCCTGTCTGCATCCTACTTCATTGGCGCCAAGTGCAAGCCCTACAACGATGACTTTATGCTGTGCAGAGAAGAGGCCCAGGGCACTGGCGAGGTCGACTGCCTGAAGGAGGGCCGACGAGTCACCCGATGTGCCGTCTCCGTCATCGAGGACATCAACAAGTCCTGCCTCGACGAGTTCCGACTCCACTGGCAGTGTCTGGAGCAGAACAACCACCAGCTGAGTGGCTGCCGACAGGCCGAGGCTCTGCTCAACAAGTGTGTGTTCACCAAGCTCAACCTGGAGAAGAAGATCCCCGGTCTGCGAGCCGATGAGGAGCCTGTTTTCCTCAAGCAGAAGCCCTGGATTAAGCCTGCCGTGGACGACTTTAAGTCTGTCCGGGCTTATGCCGAGGCCAAGAAGAATGGTACTCTGTAGATTTAACTGATTTTGAATGATGAGGGGCACGAATGTGAGCACGAAGTGCGACGTGAGTGCCAAAGCAGCAGTAATAGAGGCATGAATGTGAGCACGTAGTGCGATGTGAGTGCCAAAACAGTAGTTGTAGAGGCATATCTGTAGTACTTACTAATGTAGTTAGAAGCCAGCTACCGGTACTCTCATTCATAAGGTGTTACCAGTAGGATGGCTGGGCTGTAGGGTGAAATTAACATGGCTTTATACTGTTGGGATGAAGAGGGTAAAGAAGAGGAGGAAGGGAGCAAACGATACTTGGCGTGTCATTTTGAAGAGGTACAAGCTACAATATAAGAGCCAGTGTCTCAATTGAAACAATACTGTATCCAAGCACCTTCAATTTGGGTGAGAACGTAGTATGGATGCTCATGTCTTGAGTAGACTTACCACTGTAGGTTGAAGTGCAGTGAGTTCATCAGGGATACATGCAATGGTTTATATGGATCCCCTGAGTCGTGTTCACTTGTGTTTGACCATCTTTAGATCAGGAACATGAAAGACATGAGCACTTGAGTACCGTAGACAGCCATAATGGTAGTCAGATCTTGTGTTATGTGAAATAGACAGAAGTACCGGTACTTGGACTTCACGTAGCTTGTGTTGTCTTGGTATTCAATTGTATTATTCGTTAGACCTTCCATCTTAAGTCTAAGTTGAGCAACACGAAAAAGACTCCCATAAGCTCTCCTAAAATTATGACAGTTAGCTATAATTAAGGCAAGTCTAGCACTACTAGAAACACTCGACTGGTTAGATCTTGCAACTGCCAGCAGTATCAGTGTGTGAGATGCTCAATTCAAAATTTGGAGGCTGCAGCTTCAATTCTGTTCAACTAACTAATTTTTCCATCAAATGTCAACTAATACCCAACTAATAACGTTAACTAACATAGTGCCGGTTTATAGTCTCCTAGGGCAGCTACGACGCCGTGGAGTATCTCAAAGTGATCCCCTTGATCTAGAGATTCCGAATATGCAACAATCTCACCTGTAGCACCACCACAAAGCAAAATACTGACGATCCACGTACACTGTCCAGTCTAACTTTTAACCCCACACATGTCATTGTTGAGATGCATGAAAATCTCAAGGTGGTAAATGTGAGTAGAAGAGAGGTTGTAGCTCCAGTAAGGCAGAAAAAAAATTGCAGTAACTTTTTTTCAACACTCCAAAAACTCGACCCCCTCCCTTAGTTTTGTTGTTTTTCATTTTCCACTTGCACGTTCAGTGGCGAAACCTTGATACTGTTTATATACATGTGTGCTGCCAACTTGACTTCATCACCATGTCACTCGTCAACCTGTTACTGCACCAACTTCTCGAAACGTCTCCGTACTCCACCCAGGAGCAAATCGACCAGGCTTTCATTTCCAAGTCATTACAGTCTTTGGATCATCTTGAATCATTGTCAGCTGTGAGCTATGGTTATCAGATTTTGAAAGACCCCGAAATGAGGGAAACGTACAACAATACGGGTGATTCTGTGTTGCCAAAGCTTAAAGACAGTACAGAACACCCTATCACCTTTGTTGAATCGTGTTTTGCAGCTTTCCAGGAGTCGGAATTCATTGGTCAAGTGCCCATCTTCAACTTACTGGTGGAATGTCGAGAATCCCACTTTGAGTCGAAATTGTGGCCGTTTAAAAAGAAGACCAAGAATGTGAAAGAGACTTATCCACTAGATGCAGCTCTGGTGAGTGCCGTTTTGGACCAGTTTTTTCCAGTCTCTTCTCATCAACAGTTATTGCTCAATTCACAGCTTAGTGGGAGTACAAAGGATATCCAGAAACAAGTGGAGTGGTATACTCAGCTATTGATGGTGGATTTGGATGGAGATAGTGATGATATCAAGACTGATAAGACATGGCATAAATGCCGAAAACCAGGAATGCCTTCGTTTGGTTTTTCTGAAAAGTTTGTGGCCAACATTCAGACCAAACTGGATGGCGTTTTGGAGAACAAACGAGCTTTCACAGCTGATCTCATGAGAGCTACAGGATTCAGTATTGCTTATGAAGCCGAGTACTATAGAAGACATTGGTTGAGAGCTTTCTTTTACTATGTTGGAGAGAAGAGTGAGAATGAATACGCCATTAAACGGGGTTTGTCAAGAATCGAAAGATGTGCAGCTTACTGGAAAAGAGCCAAGATTTCAGAGTCAGATGAAGTCAATATGGTCTACACTAGAGCCTTCTATACCTCGTTTAAACACACTTTCGAGCACTCTTCTCAGATTGTCAATACTGTCTTGAAATCCTTCAACAAAATCAAGTCCAGTCCTACCTTACACCTTCAACTGTCATACAGAATGTGGGAAATCGGAGCTCATATCTACCAAGCAGCCAATATCGCCGATTTCGGAGTAACCAACCCGGTTATCGCCGATATGGTGAGTAAGACAGCGTACATTGAGTACTTTTTTGCCAATCGGGCTCTCCCTTCAGATCTCAAGCCGTTTGACTATAACTTTTACACGTCTGAATTTGACGGCAAATTCGTCATTGATACGGTACTCAAGGCTGGTAAAATGGAAGCTAGAAGTGCGGGTAATTTTGGCCAGAACCAGAATACTCAGGTCAGTGGAGGAATTAATTTTGGTGAGGATCAGTCCCCTGCGAATGTCAAGAATAAGGGGGATAGGGATGATCCTCCTCCTTTTGATGATGGAAAGAGGTGGTAGCGAGCAATGCGTAGCAGTGTGAGCGTTATATACAACAGAAACAACTGTATCATTAGCTAATTAATTTTGCAAAAGCCCAACTATAACCTAACTATAATCCACTTGGACGAGAATGCTGTCTTGTTACTGTACAGTGCCTTGCTACAGCTATAAGATATACTGTAGCCACAGCCTCACAATCAGGGCTTAGAAGCAAATATGAATGGTTATGAGTGATGATGATATCTAGAGAAAGCTTCAAATGTATGTAGAGTGTTCTTTATATTGTGATATTAAGGCGTGTGTTAGAGTAGCTAACCTGTCTTTAACACTGGCTGTACATTTTCTCATTTATAATTTATTAACTAAACACAATCACTCATCCTTCTTGTCCTGCTCCTTCTCTCTCATTTCGTTAATCTTCTCTGCTAGAATGGTTCTCTTGGTCCTTAGAGCGATCGTAGCAGCAGCATCCTTACACTCTTCATCTTGAAGACGTCTGTAGATGGACAGACATCTGTTTAGCTTAAAGTCGTTTTTACACGAAGCCAGAAGCAGTCTCAGCAACGCCTTCTCAACCTCAATTTCAAGCTTGCCCAGGTTCTCAGGTTCATCTCTACCTTCTTCCAGTTCGACAAAAACACTGCTCTTGAGTAAAGCACTTTCCAACTGTCGAGGTTCTCCCATTGGTTTAATAGGAAAATCTGTAGTCAAAGGCATAGGATGAGGAGGCTGAGTAGCAGCTCCCTTGAGAATGACACAGTGAAAGTTGTAGTCACAATCAACACCAATAGGCCAGTAGGACTCTTCTCGTCCATGCTCTTTAGCCATAGCTACAGTGTCCAGAGCAGGAATCCATCTATACTGCCCTTCTTCTTTCCATCTAGAGAGAATCAGTAAAACACCGTCAGAGTCCATAACAACAGGATCTCCGTTCTGAGTGAAACACACGTACTTGACATGAGCTCCAACTGGCAGTGAGAGCTTTCCACGAGTGTAAATATGCCCTTCTCCGCTCTCAACCACAAAGTTGAGTTTATGAGTAAACGAGTCCTGTCTGATCATGAAGAAGTTGTCAGTGTGGGCCGTAATAGCAACTGTGGGCTCTCCGGCGTCTCTATACACCCGTAGAGGCACTCCAAAAATGGAGTAGGTGAGAATGAGACCTGATTCAGTGCATACGACGCATTTCGTCTTACCGACAGAAATGCACCGAATGGGGTCCGATTCGTCCAAATCAACACTCCAGTTTTCAGAAATCCCCGTATGGAACCGCATAAAAATACTGGGAGGGCTGGTACGAGCGTAGAAAGTCGCTCTTCGGCTCATACAGCCGAGATTGTAGCCCACATGGTCGGTAAAGTGGTATCCAGGGTGAATACCGGTGTCGAAGAAGTGACTAGTAACAGAGTAGCGGTTTTCGTCTTGCTTCAAAGTCCAAATGTAACCGAGGTAAGAGGCGTGTAGGTAGCGTCTAGTACCCAGGAATTCAGTAGCTCCAGGCTGAATAGCCCGAACTTCGTCGTATTCCATAGCGTACCCTTGTTCTTCTTCTTCCATAGAGTGCTCCGGTTCGATTCCTCTGTGGGACAAGTCAGGAACGTATCCAGCTCCGTCGTCGTCTTCCACAAACATGTCCTCGTCCAAATCCATGTCCATAGGAGTGTCGATAGACACACGTTTCTGCTTCCGAGGAGACTTGACTGGCTCTTCGAACACCTGAGTATCAGCTAGAAGATCAGCTTCTGGCTCCTTGGATTTTCTCTTTCTGGAAAAAACAGGTTCATCCTCCTCACTCTCAGGATCCTCCACCACCTGAGTATCAGCTAGATCGAAAGCTGAGTCAGCCTGAGTATCTGCCATGTCCATAGCATCAACTGAGAAGTCCTTATCAGTAACTAGATCCTCGTCAAACGGGAGTATCTCGTCGTTAGGGCCCGGAAACTTGCTCGGAACAGGTCTGGGCCACGTACACAGCTGTCCTTGGTCGTTGGTGATGAACATTTCGTTCTTGGACGGGTGCCAGTGGATACTGGTGGCTTGTCCTTCGAGTTTGACAAAAGAGACCTTCATAGAGTCCTTCACACGCCACAGTTCAACCACAGTGTCGAAAGCCAGGGCGATATAGGCTCCTGAAGGGCAGAATTTCATCAGAGTGGGTTTGCTAGGGGTGTTGAATGATGTCTTTTTGGTGAGGTCTTCGTCAAGTAAGTAGATGGACTTTCTCTGGGCAACAGCTAGAATCTTGCTATCCGGGTAAAAAGCCATGATTCCAGGTTCAATTGAATCACTGGAAGACTGTTCACTCAGCTCTTTGGCCACTGCTTGGGTGAGACCATCATCACTAGTAATCAACAAATGCTGAGAATCCAAGGACCAGATAAACTCGTGCAATCCGTCAAAAGACGCCTCACTCAGCTTCCGCTTGCTCACCCAGTCAATCACAGTCACCTTATCATCCTTACTGGCCACAGCAACGAGATCGCCATCGGGAGAAAACAGCACCTTCTTGACAGAAGAAGGAGCCCTAACTAGAGTCGAAACCAGCTCTCCTTCGGCAGTAAAACCACACACAGTGCCGTCATCGCATCCCGCGACCACTCCTCGCAGTCCAGCGTCAACACTGCTCAAAAGCTGCTTCTTTCCATCCAACCTCGGTCCATAGGAAAACGTCTCCATCACATTCTCAGTAGTCGAATGCCGCTGCATCTTTTCGGAAATGCCACACGTGTACACATACTCGCCGGTATGGCTGTACGAGGCGACAGTGAAGCCCACAAACGGCGCGTACTTTTTCAGCAAGGTGTCTGCTCTGTCCATGTGTGTAGTGGTGTAGATGTTAAAATTGATTTCGCGTTTTGGAAAAAGTCAATTACGCGTCCCACCACACAGAGTTTGGTCACGTGGAAGTGCAGCGTGGTTAGACACGTAGCAGTGGTGGTTGGGGGAATGTCACGTGATTTAAATAATATGGGGCTTTTTTTCTTTTCTGGGGTGACGTTTGGCTCTCCTTAGACACCTCCTGTGCTCCTTTAACACGATCTGACTCGTGTGAAATTTGACTCGTGTGAAATTTGAAATCTGAAATTAACTCGCGTCTTGATTTGGAGGGATAATAACACAACAGTTGAGATGATGCACATACAAGTAAAGGAGGCGGATTTTGACTTGGTAGGAGCCAATACACGCGCTGTGTAGTATTATGTATTTTTTGCCGCTTTTGGGTGTCAGAAGGCAGTGATATGATGGTGCTGGTAGCGTGTTCATAGTGTGAAGCTCTAAAAAGGAGAGCATGAGATGGTGAAAAATAATACGAAGAAGAAAAAAAAAAGTCACGCGTTTCACACGTTTGTATGGTAGCTACGGTACTGTTACACAGCTCTGTACCTTTGGATCACCTAAAAACCACTCAAAATGGACAACTCCTGGAGGTTAGAGTGTAAGGTAGATAGTGGGCACAAGGGGTGATACTACAGAGCCATATCAGAGAAGTAGGAAGGTCATAACCTGTCTCAGTGGTCTCATATAGTCTTATTATCACATATTCAGAATACCACATACACATATCCCAGCCACTGCCTTAAGGGCACTACTCCCATAGTAGGGATAGCCATTTAGTTAAACTTTGTTGACTTTGACCTCTCCACTTAGATATGTCAACTAATCCGTTTTGAATTTCCGAGCCGCACGTTTACGGGTGCCGTTTTTGCTCCCTCTGGGTTGCCCGAGAGTAGAGCTACAGAAAATCTGAGAGCACCACCTGAACCGCCAACGCTCGCTGATCATTTATAGATAGGTCTCATAGCTGACAGATGCCCACAGCCTCCGCAAATCGCGATAATCTAAGTGAAGCCTGAGCCTGCACTTGCAGCTAAAAAAAAAAAATAAAAAAAAAAAATAAAAAAAAAAAAATAAAAAATAAAAAAACATCTGATGGTCATATCTTATACCAGTACCGTATAAAAGTACTAGACACTGCTTTGGACACTGATTCGATCAAAAACTCCAGTCAAAAGTGACCACTTTTTGCATACAGATCGCCGTACTTGGTCACCTTACAGTGGTTAAATGGTGGTGATATAATCACATGGAAAAAGCAGTGTTTTTCAAGCTCTTGCCCCAAACGGGGTTAAACGTGCTTCCACGCCTTCTATACTGTACAACTACAAGTACTACTACTCTGTGTCTATCTACTTTACTGTACTCATGTTATCAAGTACTTATATGTTCGCATAAGTACACCTTGAAAAGGCCATTTTGATAATAACATCATCCATAAAGCCAAGATTTCAACCCTCTAGCCTCAAACAGGTCCATAGGTGTACTACAAGTATACAATCAGTTCTACTAGTGCTATCAAAGTCATGTTCCTGACATACAAGTACCGTACTTGTAGAGCAAGCACTTTGAGTGAGACACCTTTGAGTGTGTACTTCATGCTCTAGTGGTAGGCTTAGTTAACACTAGTTGACGTAGTTGAGACTGGCCAAGTAATTCCAATTGGGTAAACCCTAACCCTACGGACCCCCCACCGTTTTGGCCGTCCGCTGAATGCCTATTAGAAACACTCATTTGCTTAGATATTGAAGCTGGAGGTAGATCTGGACCGTGTGATTCCAAATCCGAGTCCCGTTTATCTCTAGCACCAATATTGCGTCCCAAAGAGGCGTTCGTACCGTACTTCGGTTACTTGAATTTCCGAGCCGCACGTTTACCTTGTCCGAAAACGTCCCTCTGTTTTGACCTTTTCACCCTCAAACCGGACATTTCAACATATGAGACGGTAGCCCTTGGCTCGAGGAACCCAACCCCACTCTCCGCTAAGCTCTAGCTTCATTGCTGAGGCTGTTATCGGCGTTTTAAATATCGTATTTCACTAGACCAGGTTAAGGTGCTTTATCTTCTACAAGTACGTGTACAGTACTGTAATACAAGTATACAACCAGTTCTATTATCAATTCATGTTGTCCTATTTTATCCTCCTCATATTTCCTTCGGAACTCGTTTTGTCGGAGTATACCGTGTTGGTCGGAGACACTCGGACTACGTCCTCGTATCTCCTCCGGAAAAACTCG
This sequence comes from Yarrowia bubula, assembly GCA_900519075.1. Lineage (NCBI taxonomy): Eukaryota > Fungi > Ascomycota > Dipodascomycetes > Dipodascales > Yarrowia > Yarrowia bubula. The sequence continues at coordinate 4,739,561 of ULGX01000001.1, read as the reverse complement.
TTTTGTCGGAGTATACCGTGTTGGTCGGAGACACTCGGGCTTCGCCCTCGTATCTCCTCCTCCTCTATGCAATCTACAAAACCAACTCTCCAGTGTACAACCCATTCCTTCCCCCCACGTTCAAAAACCGCCCAACTCTCAGCTGCTTGGAAACCGCAGCAACCACAGCAAACACCTCTTTACCCCTAGTTCCATGTTCACTCACGTCAATCGAGTCCACCACTCCTTTGACGTTAGGCAGAGTTGCAATCAACTTGAACGAACGCATCTCTTTGCCCAGCTTCCACACCTTGATTTCTCCACTCCACGATCCAGTAAGGAAAATGTCAGAGTAGGGAATGGCATGGATGGCGGTAATGTACCGAGGAGATTGAGCAGGAAGAGGTACTTTATCAGCAGCAGCTTCTCCTGTATGAGGCAGCTCACTTTCAGGTCTCTCTTCCACTCCATGGGCTCTTCTCTCAATACACACTGGTTTCTTCTTACTCAGCGACCACAGGCAAATGGAGCCGTTATCGGACCCGGTGACAAAGTAATGAGAGTCAATCATGGAGCAGCAGTCGATAGAGCCTTCGGGAAAGTCCTTGATATCTCCTCCTCGAAAAGTCAGCCGAGACTCATCGGCAATCTTCCAAACCACTGCAGTTCGATCTCTAGAACCCACAGTCAGACATCTTTCTCCAGCCAAGGCAGAAATATCGTTAACCACGTCCTGGTGGCCAAAGAGGGTCTCTACCTGAGACATTTGATCCAGAGAGAACGTTCTCACCTTGAGATCTGCACACGCAGCATACAGCTGGTTTGTGTTTCTTCTGAAAGCCAAACCCATAACCACTCCTCGTCGGTCACGTGTATGGAACACATGCAAGCACGACAGACTCTCAGCGGCCCAGATACAGATTGTCTTATCTTTGGAACCTGTAGCAACGTACTTTCCATCAGGACTCACAGCCACACACAACAAATCGTCAATATGGCCCTTGTAGTCTTCCTTAGGGTTGAAAGCGTCTTTAGAAGCGCTTCTGTTGCCGTACACAACCTTGACCACCCTCGGCTTGCTCAAATCACTGATATCCCACTTGACCAGTTCAACATCCCGGCCACAAGTATAGGCATACGGGTATTTGCAGGCCACTCCGGTCGGTCTGAACTTGGATTTGTGCACCCGTGAAAAAGAGCTCGCCTTGGCGTCCAGAAACCGGTAAATCAGACCCTTGTCTTCAGCCACATCTTCCTCCAGACGTCTTGAAAGATTCTCTCGATCGAGATCAGCAGCGTCAAATCCATGCTCTCCCATCTCATCCTTGAGGTTCTCGAGGTACTGGTTGGCGAGTCTTCGTCGTTTGTCAGCCTGAGTCTCCTCTTCATCGCCACTGGACTCGTCTTGATCGAAGAAAGGCTCGGCTTCTTTTTCGTTCTCACTCTCCGAAGTGATATCCTCATCAGCGACTTCTGGACGGGGGGTTTTGGCTGAAGAGCTCTTGCCTCGTCGCTCGTCACGCTTGGGCGCTTTGCTGCGCTTTTTCGGGTTGGAAAAGAAGGAGTCGACCATCCTATTGTGTGTTGTGTGAGGTTTTCAGTGATGGTATTTTTTTTCATGCAGGCCTCGAAAAAATTGGATTAAGGTGTGGGAGGGATATAAGGTTTGACATTAGTAAGCCCCCAAGAGACAAGCTGGATCACTATAGTAAAACTACAAACTGGATCAATACAGAAAAGTGCATTTTTTAAAAATAAATAATGCCTTGATGTAGCTGTATGTTTGGTATGCTTCTGCAGTACATCTTCTCCTGTACAATTACAAAAAAAACAAAAAAAACAAAAAAAACTAGAAAAATCTGGAAAAATCTGGAAAAAATATATTGAATAACCAATGACTTGCTGAGCTGCTAAACTGCTTCAGCACACCTATCAGTATGCTTCTACATCTTCAACCTCCTGTAAAACTACAACCTGGATCCAAAAAAATCTGAAAAAATCTGAAAAAATATATTCAATAAATAATGACTTGCTGAGATACACCTGATTCAACATACCTGCGGTATGTTTCACCAGGTTACATCTTCAGTCTCCTCAAAACATGCACCTGTCTCAACAAATCCAACCCTTGTTCAGGATTACATTTAGCACTGCTAGTAAGCGCTGAAATGACCAATCCACACAAAGTAGTCAGCCTAGAAGCCGAGGATTTCATAATCGCGGCCTCTGAATGACTAAGCCTCGTTTGGTGCAGCTTAATCAGCTGATTACTAAGATCCAGCACCTCTTCAGGATCACTATCAGCATGTCCAACACGCAATTCAACCTCCTGAAACGCTCTAATGTACAGAATCAGCTCCATTGCTCGTCGTCTTTCTTGCAACAGCTCATTTTGGCTTGTCAGAACCCTGGCAATCCTCTCTGCTGTACCATCTACCTCCTCTTTAACCTGTTCAACTTGGCGTTGGAAAAGTACCAATCGGTGCTTGATCTCTTGTACCTTGTCGTTTCCACCGCTGACTGAGTTGCCGAGAGCCACAAACTGCTGGTACTCCTTGTTGATGAGTTCCACGACTTCGTTTTCGAGAATCTGGATCCACTGAAAGAACTCACTCTTGAGATCTTCCAGAGTCTTGAACTGGGTCAGTTCTTGCGAAAGGAGGTCGTCACCTGACGAGATTTTGTCTCTGTCGATTTGTACTGGAAATGGGAGACTCATTGCTGTTGTGTATGGTGATGCTGTGTACTGGTTGATGTTAGACACGGTGGAGTATGCAGGTTGGGAGTGGTGAAATTCAAAATAATAATAATAAAAAAATAATAAAAAAATAATAAAATAATAATAAAAAATAAAAAATACAGCAAAAACAAAGGGTGGGGTCTTACTGAACCTATAGTAGCACCATAAGATCCGTTTGGGGTGCTTCTGTTCTTTTTTTTGGTGATTTTTTTGCCATTTCATGGACCCCCCTCCATGTTTGTTGCTTACTAATTGACTGAAAAAAAAATACACCCAAAAACAAGGGTGGGGTCTCAGCTACAGCAAAGATCAGTTTGTTGCTAGTTCCGTGCTTTTTTATTTTTCCCCTTCCATGAACCCCCCTCCATGTTATTCCGTTTTTGGATCAGAATATTCCGTGCGGCGGCTGTTTGTTTTGACTCATTGAGCTAAATGAAGAGATCACCACTATCAGTAACGACAACATGAAATGGACCTCGCCCTGACATACCTGAACATCGGCGTGTTTGCCATGGCTGGCGCTATTGCGCGCGAAGGAATCGAACACCTGACTCTTTACACCGGTTCATTCACTCCTTCAGGACTGGTATGGGCGAATTTCGGAGGATGCATTGTTATGGGGTGGGTGAACGGGACTGATTTTTTTTCTGCGGTGGAAAAAGAACGTGGGGTGACGAAAAAGCAGGTTCCCTTGTTTCTAGGCATTGGAACCGGTTTTTGTGGGTCTCTGACATCATTCTCTACGGTTATGCTAGAAGCCTTTGAGTATGGAGCCAATCAGAACACACATAAATTGCACTATCCTAATGCTGGATACGGAGTTCAGAGTGTCATATCTATCGGCTTGATCAACTTTGGACTCAGTTTTGCTGGTCTAAAGGTAGGTCATCATTTAGCTGATTTGATACCATTACCAAAGTTATCTTCTAAAATGGAACGCGTTATTTCAACTTTAACAGCTCTTTCTGGCATCATTCTTTTTTGCATATTCATCATTTTCGCCGCTCTATGGAAATCCTGGAGATGGTGGACTTACCTAGGCCTCTTTGGCATCCCTGGAGCTCTACTACGTTGGCAGTTGTCGAAACTAAACGGAAAACTGCCTTTGGGAACTTTTGCAGCCAATACCCTGGCTTGTATAGTTTTGGCAGTGTGTGTATTGCTCCAGAGGGGTAAATCTACACACTCATCAAACCAGATAGTGCACAATTTCGTCCAGTGTCAAATTATAGACGGTATTGAAAACGGCTTCTGTGGATGTCTCAGCACAGTGTCGACGTTTGTTAACGAAATGTACGGCATGAATTATAAAAGGGCTTATGTGTACGGCTTTGCGACGTGTATAGCTGGTTTTGGAATGATGGTTGTGATTGTTGGTTCTTTTGCCTGGACTCAGGAGTTGGTTGATGCTGTTTGTTGAAGGAAATACATAGATAAATAAAATAAAATAAAATAAAAAACAACAAACGCGAAACAGACACGCCTACAGTAATACAGCAATAACCCGTTTATGATACGTACAGCTCTTTTGCATGGACTCAGGAGTTGGTTGATTCTGTTTGTAAAAAATAAAAAAATAAAAAAAATAAAAAAAATAAAAAAATAAAAAAATTAAAAATCCAAAAATGCAAAAAAATCCAAAAAAACACCTACAGTCAGCAATAATCCGTTTTAATACACACAGTACAGTTCTCCGTTTGCTCTGGGTCTTTGGCTTGGACTCAGGAACTAATTAGTCTGTTTGTAAAAAAAAAAAAAAAAACCGAGAAAAACCGGAAAAATACCTACAGCAACAAATACTTCGTTAATACACAATAAATAACTCCCTTTTGTGCTACATAAATAATCCCTTCATCAATCCAACTGCAAGGCTCTCCTCCTTCTACAACTATTGCTTCCAGCAATACCAACCACCACAGCTCTACACAGTTCATAAATGACCCATCCAAGCACTATCCAAAACAGTGTCCAAAAAGCAGCCGAGTACCTGAACGTAAACCTCCTTTCATGACAGAAACCGTCCACAAACGAGTACATTCCCTTACTCTCTTCCCACATGTATCCAAAGTTGAGCATGGCCAGAGGAGCCCATTTGGAGCGTTTGTTGTTGTAAGGAGGCACGATTTGAGCACCAGTAGGGCCTATAGGGTCGTAATAAAAGGTTGTTGGAGATCTGACTGGTTTTCTCTTGATATGAGAGATGATATTCTTCTGAGTAAGAGGACCATCTAGAACAGTGACAGCTCTTACAGTATCTGACGGATTATGGATATCTGTAGCAGTAACACACACCAGGTTGTTTCTATCAGCATATCTGATAGCCTGCAAGTCCATAACTCCATCAGAAACACACTCAAATGCATCTACTCCCCAAGATAAAAGCTGATCAGGAGTAGGATGGTTCATCAAAGTAGGCACTTTTCTGCCCCATTCCGTGCTTTCAGACCATGGCAGGTGGTTGACGATGACTACTCCACCCAAAGAATGGACTTTTTTGATGACTTTCTTGAGTTCTTCGTCTGAAGGCCAGTTTTCAGTCGGTTTAATCGTTTCTTCAATACCCAGAAAGTTCATATGAATTCGACAACAGGTGAATTCAACGCCTGGAATAACCAGAGGAGCAGTCTTTCCCTGTTTCTGTAACGATTCAGAGTAGTTTCTAGCAGCCCAACCTCCTTCAATGTTGTTATGATCAGTAACACAGATCGCAGACAACCCATAAGCCACAGCCCAGTCAACAAGCTGACTAGGACTCAAACTTCCGTCACTGTGGTTTGTATGTGAATGCGTCTCAAGATAGATTGGACTCTTAAAACTCAAGCTCTCATCCCATATCTCAGCGTTATGATAATCACTGGGCCACTCCAGCTGAAACTGAGAAGTGTACGGATCCACATAGTTGTCCAGCACCCAGTCACGAGGAAGGTCGGAGTACATGGTCATCACTCCGGTAGTAATGACCACGGCCATGATGAGAGTCAGCTGTACGGCCCGAAGACCTACCCTGATAGTCTGGCGATTGTAGTAAGGCGTGCAAATCACCATAGCTGAAGGAGAGGAGCGACGCATCTTTAGCGGTTAGCTAACTATAGCGCGCTTAGTGGGCTCTTTTAGTCCAAACATCATAGCCGTTTTGGAACAACACGTGGGGTGGAAAAGGGAGGGGAGGGATTGGCGTCTAGGAGGCTGAGTTTGGGTCCGATTAGAATTCTGACAAGTGCAAAAGATAGAGGAGAGAGAGGAGATTCTGGGAGCGCTTTTGTTTTTGGGATATTATATATATCTCGCCCGTATCGTTCTTCCATCTGTCAGCTCTCGCTATCAATTAACTTAGGGTTTAGGGCATGCTCATTTTAGGCGTGGTAGCCGTACCCGAGCGTGGAAAGCGTTTCATTAGCAAACAAAGACAGAATGGAGCAGTGACAGTTTGTCAGCCACAAACACGAGCTTAGTAAACGGCTTAGTCAGGTATTACATAAGCTGTCTCGTATCAGCTGACATTCACTTGTTTCTATCAGTCTCTTCTTGGCTTGCTTGCTACTCGCCATTTCTTAAACTCCACATGTGGGTCCGTGCAAGATGTTGACAGGTAAAGTCAATTTGGAAACTCTTTTTGGATATGTCCGATGAACTCCGATATGGAAGGAGCAGTGTCAGTGCCAGTGTCAGACGTGACGCGTTCGAAAACGCGACGGTAGAATTTTTTGTACGATTTTTTTGTACGATTTTTGGACACAATTTTTGCTCTCAATTTATTCTTAGTAGGATTATTTTGTTCGGACATTTTAAACGTCAGGCTGTGCCAAGACTGAGGCGAAGTACAGTGCCCACTTAGTGATGAATACTCGGAGTTGGAGTTGAGCTAAGAGAGTTGCTCATATCTGTGGAAGTTGCGATATTAATGTTTTGTAGATCTTCAGATCCAGATTAGCTGTTGCTCACATAGCTCTTGGACAACGGCTGGTGTGTACGATACTGTAGTGTCTCACAATATAAACGTCAGTTGTTCTCTGTAGGGAATAATTTCTTTTGCATATCCGTTTAGAGACATCCATCCAGAAAGACAGATAGGAAGGCAATAGAGAAAGTTATTTGTAAGCCACAATTTTGAAGAGAGGGAAACTGGATACAGCAAAGAATAACACAAAAAATCACTCTTTAAAAGTTCTATTTAACTTGGTTAACAAGTCTGTAGATGAGCTTAGGACGTGCCAAGGAAAAGACCTCTATCTCAGGATCGAGTGTTAATACTGGGGATTTAATGGCATATTCAGAATCCCCAGACTCAGGAGATTATAATGAGCTGCTTTATATTACTGCACGCCCGCAGGAAGGCCCTCAGTTCCACTTCTGCCTACAATAGTCGTACTAGAACGCAAGACGTTCGTAGTAGAAGTAACAGATTGCTTAGATTTTTTTTACTGCTGACATATACAGGCTCTAAGAAGATATACCCAACTCCACAAGCCTCGAATTTCAAAAGTGCCTCTTGTAGAGTGAGGTGAAGACCAGCAGTGCAGAAACTATACCAGCACCCCACCAGAGACATTGTAGAAAAACCACATACATTTCCATATTTACCAGCTCTCTAGGAACATTCAGCACTCTTCAGAATTTCTCTAGCTCGCTCGAGAGTCGCTACTGAGATACGTTAAAAGTGCACCCCCAGCCGTGCGGCTTGGAAATTCAACCGTTGAAGAAGTCATTTTAATTCCGCTTCTCTTTTGTGAACGATACAGGCATGCTACAGGAGAACCAGTAGTACGGTCGGAATCGTGCGATTCAGGGCTACCTTTGAGTACCCTAGAAGGCATATCGAAGCAAACTGGACGAGAGAGCTTGCAGAGGGACAAACAGTTCAATCAGCTAGACGTCAGCAGTATAAATACGAGGTTGGAACTTCATATTGGAGATATTTGTATAAAAGCATAGTGTTCAGTTTAGTCAAATCGTTTAGAAGATTCTTAGTGTATGACTGTAGGAAGTAACCAGGGGCACTAAGGTCACGTGATTTTGACCTAGATAAAATACAAGAGACCCTGAAGACTACATACTCATCGGTCTGCTTGAACCTATTCACCATCGTCTAAACCGTAGAGTATGTGTTCACAAGAGTCGTCAGTCTTATGGTCCAGCTACAAGTATCCCTAAAGACAGACACAAGTAGAGAGCTATCCATCATCACAGCTACGTACAGTACTCAGATCATATGGTTCAAGTTACCCTGGTACTGTACTTCGAGTATACAGACCATGAAGAGTCGTGAGTCTAATGATCTCTTCAGTAGTAACTCTAGGAAGCTCTACTTGTACGCCATATGAGATACAAGACCACAAGTAACCAACATCACAAACACAAGTAGAGACATGAGCAGTTACATACTCAGATCTCACTGGAGTTATTCACAATGTTATAAAGCCATAGAGTGATCAGCCTAAGTGTACCTTACTTTTATGTCCTTCACAATACCGGTACTGTATGAAGAGTCTCAAGCCTAATGATGCTTACAATGCACGTCATTACTCCACAAGTAGAAGTATCAACGAATATAACTGGTACCTAGGCTACAGAAACAAGTACACTCACTCTGTCTTATTCAAAAATGTTATTCATTTTGTTTGCCCATCGCCTATTGGCTACGGTGAGCCCATCGCTGCGCTCTGGGCGCTATATACACTATTTATACTTCAATCCTCTCACTCTCTCATGCTGGCCCTGCTGAGCGTTAGCATGCTTCTCCATAACACTTCCAATGAAAGCCTCCATCTCGGCCGTCAACTTATTCTCAGCCTTCTTATGTTCCGGTCTAGCAAACAGCTCAGGCGTTCCCTTGGGAATAAACGGCTTGGGAGCAGTAAGCAGATCCACCTCTCGCTCTGAGAAAGTCTTGAATCGCTTATGGTGCACGTTTCGCACATCAGGCAGAGCTGCAATGGGAAAAGGAGGTTTCACCAGAGAAGTGGTCCAGTGAGTTCTCTCTCGAGCAAGGTCTCGCTCAGTAGACCCTTCAATGTGCTCCACAGGCTCCATAGGAGCAGGCCACGGCACAACCGTCTTGTGATCGTGTTTCATGACTCTTCGAGGAAGCACCTTCTTGTAAGCAGCATCATAATAAGTGCCAATGTTCTCCACCGAATGGATAGCCACCTCGGTCAAAGAGCCGTCTTCTTCAGGCAGCTGAGCAACCAGACGAAGCTCATGCTGCTTGAGAGGGTTAGGGAACTCCACCATATGGGTGGTCTGTCCTTGCTGGGTCATGCCAGGAGGAATGGGAAACTCCTCAGTACCGTTGACTCCATCAACCAAGTACGAGTTACCCTCCTCGTGACGAGCCACAATCTGACTCACTTTGCCCTTATCGGGACCAGCCAGAATTTGCACCTTGTCTCCAGGCATAAAGAGCCACTCAGACTCCTTGGTGAACCGCTCCCATTCGGGAACAGCATAGCCTGACAAGACTTGCTGGAACTTGGGCGCTTTTTTCAGAGTCGCTCGCTGGATGTTGTCCACCCGGATCCGCGGGTAGATTTTCTTGGGGTCGTGGATGAACCGCGATTTCAAAAGAGGTCGGGATGCTCTCATGGTGTGGTGAAGATGAAAATGAAAATTAAGATCGAGACTCCCAATGTAAGAACCGAAAACTGTGATTGGTGATGGGGGAAAACTGGGAAAAATCAGGGGAAATGGAAATATGGAAATGAGGGGTGGATTGATTTATAGTGATTTTTTGGGATTTATGTGGTGATCTCAAGAGCGGTGGTTGCTCCCGAAAAAAAGACGTCACGTGTAGGTGAAAAAAACCTTATTCTTTTCATCATGGGAGAAAGATGGAGGGAATAAATCAATATATAAAAAAATAAAAAAAATAAATCAGAAAACATTAGAACTGAGAGTGGAGCTTCGAAATGAGATAGAGCTCACTTTTACGACAAGATAAATTCCTGAAAACGCTAGAAAACTAAATATACACTTCGAAATCTGTTTAAAGCAGATTTTTTTTTGTAAAAATACCAAAAAATGCTAAAAAATACCAAAAATGTCAGTAGAATAATCAATCAAGCTACTTTTACCTCGCCATGCTATGGAATAACTCTAATAAAGCACTACAAGCTCTTTAAATCCATCCATTTCTTTATTTTCCATTTTTTCCGCTTTTACAGAAAATATACCAATAAAATCCAATAAAATCCAAAAATATTGCAAAATTTCACAGAAGGGAGTAGAGTGGTTTTATGAGGAGTTAGTATACCATAGGGACAATAATAAACCCCCCAAATACCAGCAACCACATTTAAAATCCCGGTTTATATAAAACCCAAATTAAATAAAATAAATTCAAAAATAATCCCAAAAAATACAGAAAAATAGTAGCATCAATAATCAAGCCAAAGTGACACAGAAGCGACAATGAAACATCCAATACGCTTCAAAAACTTTATATGCATACAAGTATTCCATTTAAAACTGATAAATACAAAAACACAAAAGAAATGCGTGTAAAATACAAAATAAATACACAAAACATGCGAAAAAATGCGAAAAAATCAGAAACGCGAGTAGAATCTTTTGACAACACATTTTACTTGCTACAAATACCCCAATACCACCAACAATCCTCTCTTTTGACTCAGAAAATTCCAAAAAAAAGAAATAAAATCCAATAAAATCCAAAAATACTGAATAACCGAGTGGAATCATTTATCAAGCCAATAGCACACTTCAATGGCAATAAACCACTATTCCAACACACAGACACCCTCGAAACACCTCCAATCACGCATTCCTCCTCATGTCCCCCTTAGTCATCATAAAAATACATTAAATAAGCTAGTTCTCCGTACAAATAGCGATAAACTCTTCCAGATTGACTGTGTTAGTAATGCTCTCTCAAAAAATCTCTTTTGAACACACAATAAGAACGCTCTTCGAGCTTCTTATAATGTGTTCACCAGTTGATACTCACTCCCTCCATCCTGATCCAAATCAAACTCCTCAATCATCGCCTGCAGTTCACTCTCATCGATATTCTCATTGAGCTCTCTAGCCACCTTTCTCAGATTCTTGATCGTGATAATTCCCGTATTGTCCTCGTCAAACAGCTGAAACGCCCTTTTGACCTCCTCCAGTGGATCCCTCTCCAAAATCATCTGTGTCATCACCTGTTCAAACGCCTCCCACGTCATCACTCCTTGCTGTGTGGTATCGTTTTCGTTGAGGATTTCGAGCACTTCGGCCTTTTTGAGCTCAAAGCCTAGAGCTCTCATAGCTGCTCGAAGAGTGTGAAAATCGAGAGCCCTGTTCTGGTGAGCATCGAACAAATCAAACGCTTCCTGGATTTCTTGCCGTTGGTCAGGTGACAGTTCTCGCTTGGCTGCGGGAGTGTTGCGGGAAGGAAACCCGGCTTGTTTTCGTCGCACTGATTGCATGTTAGTAGGGGTGTGGGGTGCGGTGGGGTGAAGGTGGTGATGTTGTAAAGACGCGTTTAGCCTAAACTCTTATGCATGAAGATGTGTTGATAGGGCAACTTTCAGACAAGGCAAATATGTACGGAAATAAAAAACTAGTAAGGGGGATCGTTTTAAACCGGCTGTATAATTCCGGGAAAAATACGTTTTTTTGTTTGACACGTGTATATAGCGGTTTCTATACTGCTGTGTTGGGCACTTATCATCCTAACAAAGTTCCACACCTCCCAACTATGTGCTAAGAGAACGGTGGTGTAGGACATTAAATGAGTCCTTAAATGAAAATCCAGTAAGGGGGATCGTTTTAAAATGGTGGTTTTAACCTGATAAACACATCATTTCCTCATTTAATACGTGTATAGTGCGATTTCGGTCTTCCCTCTTTGCTACACTTCTCCCATCTCACGAGTATGAAGATGAGTTCAGAGAACGATAGATAGGTAACAGTATTGGAGAGGAACGGAGCACTTCTACGCAAAACCAGTAAGCGTGATTGACCGAAAATGGCGGGTTTGACCCGGGAAGCATAAATTTATCCCATTTAACACGTGTCTACCGGTTTTCCTTGTTGCCCTCTTGTTACTTAGCTTTCCCAACTAACTTTCCGCCTCCCAACTACAAACGATACCTTCAGAGAAGGGTTGAGTGGAACAGTAACGGTGCCTTCAAATAAAAAACCAGTAAGCGTAATCGTTTTAAAATGCTTGTTTTAGTTCGGCGAAAGTGCAAAATCCCTAATAACGCCCTTCTTCACCCTCAAACACGTCCCTGATTATTTACATACACTTCTCCCAACTATGAAGATAGGTGTGTTCATAGAAGGATAAGGGCAAACGTAGAACACAAGAATGGTCCACTTTCACGAAAAACCAATAAGCGCAATCGTTTTAAAATGGCCATATGATGTCAGGAAACATACCCTTTTCGCTCTTAATTCATGTATACTGCGGTTTCTGTCTTTCCTTTGAGCTTCTTAGCTTTACCAGATGTCTTGAGAGAAGGGTACATAGGCATCAGTATAAAACCGAAATGAAACACTTCAACGAAAAGCCAGTAAGTGCGATTGATTCAAAATGCCGGTTTTAACATGGGAAACATAAATTCATCTCTTATAACACGTGACTACCGCGTTTCCCACATTGCCCTCCTTGCTACTTAGCTTTACCAACAAAGTTTCACAGTTCTAACTATGCACGACACTCCACCCTACATAAACAGGCATCGGTATAGAGGCGGAACGGTGCCCTCAAATAAAAAACCAGTAAGCGCGATTGATTTAAACCGCCTGTTTAACCCCTGAAAAGTGGTTACATTCTCATAAAACACCCACCTCCACCCTCAAACACGCTCTGTTTCAGCTACATACAAAGTTCACCTCCACTATCACAACTCTATCATCTACACTACCACAACACCACACCACACACATGCAACTAGGCGACAAAGTGCGGGTCAAAGGCTCGCCAGCCTTCATCCGGTTCATTGGCTCGACCCAATTCTCCACCGGTGAGTGGATCGGAGTTGAAATGGTTGAAGGGGAGGGCAACAATGATGGCAGTGTTCAAGGAGTCAAGTACTTTGACTGTCACGGGACTTCAGGCAAGTTTGTGCGCCGACCTCAAGTGGAGACCGATTCCGAGCTGATGCCTCCTCCTGTGACGCTCAAAATGAGTCAAAGACCGAGTTCAGTTATGTCTGATGTGTCAGATAGTTCTACTGTCTTAGCAAAGCAAGTTGAGAGTCTCAAAGCGAAATTGAGGGTCACTGACAGTAAGAGGAAGCTTGAGAGGGAGCATATTCAACAGTTGCAGTCTGATTTAAGGGAGAAGAAGAAACTGGAGACGATTGTGGCTAAATTGGAGAGTAAACTAAGGCCAATGAGTGATGAAGTAAAACAGTTGAGAGCGGAACTTACTAAAACTTCAAACGAACATGCTCATGATAAAGTCAAGCTAGAGCAGCATGAAGACGCTCTGGAAATGGCTACTTTGGACAGAGAAATGGCTGAAGAGAAGCTGGAAATTGCGAAAAGGGAAATGGAGGAGATCAGGTTGGAGTGCAGTGTTCCTACTGAACTAGATGGAGCTGATGAGGCTGCAGTACAGAGAAATGCTCAATTAGAAGCTGCTCTAGTGTCATTAAGGGACTACTCTACATCTCAAGAGGCTTCTCTAACTGAACAGATCAAATCTCTTCAGTCCAAGTTGACAGACTACTCCTTGTGCCAATCTCAACTTGAAAGCTCCGAGAAACGTCTAGCAGAAACACAATCCACTCTACATGAGTTACGAGCACAGCTGGATGACGTCATGGTCTCTGAAACACTCATTGACTCGTTGACTGAAAAGAATTTGGCTCTCACTGAAACTGTGGAAAAACTCCAAGCTACTGTTGCCGAACTGGAGGAGTTAAAGGAGTTGAATGATGAGTTGGAAGCAGGCCACTTAGCTACACAGAAACAACTCAACCAAGAGATAGCATACCTCGAATCTGAACTCAATCATGCTGAAAAACGCACCAATGACGCTCACAACCGGCAACAAAACCTGGAACAGAGTATCATACGTTTCAGAGAGGTGGTGGCTGATCTCCAAGCAGAGGTGGAAACGTGGGAAACGAAACACAGAGAGAAAATACACGACAATGAGTCAATGGTGAGTCATGTCAAAACGGTCATGGAGATGAATCAGAAGCTGCAAACAACAGTAGCTAGCACAAAGAACCAAGAGATTGTGTTAGAGCTCTCAAAGCTGGCTTCTCAGCAGGCACTTGATAAGCTTGCTATTTGGCACTACTTTTTGACCGAAAGTCCTATTGCTAAACCCGGAAGTGAAGTGGATGTGGTTGTTTCTGCTCATCTGAGGTTCAAGAGGGCGTCTACGTTGTTGAACATTATTGTTGAGGTGATTTTGAACGGTGACTATGATGAAAGTGCTGTTGAAGAGCAGCAGTTGAGGTTGGCACTACAGCTATCTCACCTGAGTGCACTGAGTCATACTCTAGCTACTCTGCTTGAATGGCAACCTGGAGTTGATGCTGCTTTTCTGTATGGAGAAGCAGAGCAGCTGGAAACAGCTGTTAACACTTACATTGATACTGTCTCCGAAGGGGGTCTGCTGGTAGAGACTCATATGGTGGAAGTGTTTGTTCAGACTTTTGGTGACTTTTTGACCAACCAAGAGTACAATCAGACGTATCTGGACATGTCCAAGCTAGCTATTCACACCAGAGTATCGATTTTGTTATTGAAACAACTAGGACACAGAAGTTGTGCTAGTGCTTTGTCGAAACTCAAGTACTGGATAGATAACCAGGATAAAGCAGCTCACGTGACTAGTCCCATAATTGATTCAGCTCTCCAGCTTCTCTCTGACTTCACTGTGTTCTCTATTCAGCTCTTACACGATAACGACCCAGATACTGCTTACTCTGCTATCTTCAAACGAACTTCTTCCAAACCCATGTCTGCGTTAGAGAAGGATGTGTTGAAACTCATTGAACAGCTCTCAACACTCGATTTCTCCGTAAAATCAAACAACGACCTTCCCACTTGGGCTCAATTTCAGCCTGAACAAAAGGTAGAGACTGTGGACACCTCTGCTGACGTCCTACACCTCAAAGCAGTGCTTCTGAAGAAGGAAAAGACGATCGAAACGCTGGAAATCAAAATCAAACACTACGATTCCAAGGCCGAGAGGTTTGCAGAGAAAGAGGAGGCGTTTGTTCAGCTGAGAGCAGCTCTTAATGAGGCTACTGTTACCGAACGAAAACTACAAGATGACGTCATTGCTTTGAAAGCTCAGTTGGAAGCAAAGACAGCCGCCTCTCAGAGATTCAAAAGTCACGTGCAAAACAGACTCAAGCTGTCTACTCTAAAGGGGGAAGATGTGGTGGATATGCATTTAAATACGCTCCAACAGACCCAGATGGAGAGTGAACTGAGGTCATTACGTCAGACAGTCCAGCATTTGGCCTTGTCTAAAGGAAGGGAAGATTTTGATTGGTTGGAGTTGGAGAGACCGGTGGTTAAAGTGGAGCCGTATTTGCCGGTAAAGACGCAAACTGCTTTTTTTCAGCTGCAAAAGTTGGCCCAAACGGCTGAGATTCTTCAGCTAGAGGACTCTACAGGGTGGAGACCTAAAAACCAACTTCCTAAACATGTAGCTCTTCAACAGAGGCTGATGTTTGAGCAGTACCAAGCTACTCTCCAGTTTTAATGTGGTGACTACATCGGTCTTGTGGTGACTACACAGCCCATGTCGTGCCCATTACACGGGCTATGTAGTGACTACATTGGCTATGTCGTGCCCATTACATTGGCTTTGTGGTGACTACATTACCAATGTCGTGCCCATTACATACTTTCTGTGGTCACTACATTGACCATGTCGTGGGTTACACAGCCCATGTCGTTCCCTCCACATGAGGTCTGTGGTTACCTAGGTCAAGCTGTATCTAGGCCAATTACATATTATAAATAATGCATATCACTCTCCAGCTTTAACTCTAGGCCAATGTCGTGCCCATTACATACTCTCTGTGGTCACTACATACTCCATGTCGTGCCCATTACATTTCCCTTGTGGTCAATACATTGGTCCTGCCGTGGCCATTACATCAGACCTGTGGTGACTACAGTGACTATGTCGTGGCACCACATCACGTCTGTGGTGACTACAGTGTCTATGTCGTGGCACCACATCACGTCTGTGGTGACTACAGTGACTATGTCGTGGCACCACATCACGTCTGTGGTGACTACATTGGTCCTGTCGCGCCCACCACATGAGGTCTGTGGTGACTACATTACCCATGTCGTGCCCATTACATACTCCTTGTGGTCACCACATTGGTCCTGTCGTGCCCATTACATCACCTATGTCGTATATTATAAATATCACTCTCCAGCTTTCACCCTCGGCCAAGGTTTCACCCGGTCAATCCCATGTCTCGGCCAAAACAGCTCCAATATAGCATACAACATGACATCCACACAGACACAAATGACAAACAGCTTTCCAGCCCACTCTCCACACGCGTAGAATCTGGCCAGTCTATCCAACAACGGTTCATCCACGTCCTGAATCAAATCGTACACCCTTTCCGTCCTTCTAGCCACCTCTGACCACTTGTACATGCCTTTAATCTCGTCGTAAAAAGTGGTAGGATCGACTTGTTTCTTTTCCAAAATGTCAATGGCTTTCATTGTAGAATCCACTAACGAATCTTCACTGGGACTGGCGAAGACTGTCATGTGAGAAGGAAGCACTTCAGGAATACCCCCTACATCAGTAGTAACTACCAACAAACCACAACTAGCAGCTTCAACGATAACAGTTCCAAATGCTTCAGTCAGAGTAGGATGGAGGTATATGTTGCCTGTTACCATCAAATCTCGCACTTCTTCATGTCTGATACTTCCTATGAGTTCCACTCTTTCTTGTAGTCTGTATCTTTCTCTCATTTGTTGTAAATCAATTTCCTTTGGTCCTGCACCTGCAATCAAAAACTTGACTCTAGGGTGTAATGCGCAGATTCTGGGAATAATGACCGTCAACAAATCAGCTCCTTTGTTGGGGTACAACCTCGAAATTACCACAATAGTGATATAATTGGGGTCTGATTTGGTTGGATCTGGTGAAAACGCCTTTGAAACAACTGCGTTAGGGATGACAGACACGATTGAGGGGTCTAAGGAAGCTCTAAGTACCGTGTTTTCCTTGCACGTATGAGAAACACAAATGACATGACCAACATCAGACAAAGTGAACTTCAAAGCCTTGTTTCCAGCTATACTGCCTGCATCTGCAAATCCAAACAGTGAGTGATCGGTGAAAACAGTCTTCATACCCATAGTCCTTGCGTGCAGTATCGCTTCATGACATAACGAAGATAGTGAGCCATGACCATGCACAATGTCGATATTTTCTCGAATGAAAATGTTGCGGAGAATCGGAAACGCGGAAAAGACGGAGGGAAAGGTGGAGTTTCGATAGAGAACGAAAAACGGCACATAATAGACCTTTATGCCGTTGGTTAAAATGCGTACTCCCGTTCGACTGTCGTATGCATGGGTGATGATAACTACCGAATGACCGCGTTGTTTGAGGCGTTGTGAGAGCTGGTAGACGTGCAATTCCACCCCGCCAGGTTGCGGGTAGAAGAAATCAGACACCATGGCGATATTGTAAGGCATTTTGGTGTGTTGTGTGGTGGCCTTAGTTCGTGTCTTGTAATGAACTGCATAAAACGTACTGAAAGTTTATCGGAGATAACGGAGTTAAAAGGAGGGAAATGGGACATAGGAGTTGGAGGAGAGGTGGTGTGGGCTAATGAGTGAGTGTATTGGGGTTAGAAGGGGTGGGGGAAGGGGGAGATTTTTTTTTTTAATTTTTTTTATTACTTGGAATTACTTAACAAATCTCGATTTAACAAGTAATCAGTTGAGATGAATTTCCGAGCCGCACGTTTACCTCAACGGAAAGTGTCCAGCTGTTTCGTCAAATATACCCCAAAATGGCGGTTTTGTTATATGTACGGATAGCTGGAGACTCGGAGATTCCAGCCCTATCCTCAGCTAAGCTCTCAGAGGAATACTAAGACCGCTAGGTCGTTTTTAGTTAGCCTACACATGATGCTGAGAATGAACATGACCAGTCAACTCTCAAGGTGAGAACACCGATATACACAGTCAGGAGGACAAATACGGCTACAGAAGCTGCAAAATGGGCTATAACGACTAACGGATAGCTTTATAGAATGCCAAATGTCATTGCGGAGAGGGCGCTTTTTTTTTTTTTTTTTTTTTTTTTTTTTTTTTTTTTTTTTTTTTTTTTTTTTTTTTTTTTTTTTTTTTTTTTTTTTTTTTTTTTTTTTTTTTTTTTTTTTTTTTTTTTTTTTTTTTTTTTTTTTTTTTTTTTTTTTTTTTTTTTTTTTTTTTTTTTTTTTTTTTTTTTTTTTTTTTTTTTTTTTTTTTTTTTTTTTTTTTTTTTTTTTTTTTTTTTTTTTTTTTTTTTTTTTTTTTTTTTTTTTTTTTTTTTTTTTTTTTTTTTTTTTTTTTTTTTTTTTTTTTTTTTTTTTTTTTTTTTTTTTTTTTTTTTTTTTTTTTTTTTTTTTTTTTTTTTTTTTTTTTTTTTTTTTTTTTTTTTTTTTTTTTTTTTTTTTTTTTTTTTTTTTTTTTTTTTTTTTTTTTTTTTTTTTTTTTTTTTTTTTTTTTTTTTTTTTTTTTTTTTTTTTTTTTTTTTTTTTTTTTTTTTTTTTTTTTTTTTTTTTTTTTTTTTTTTTTTTTTTTTTTTTTTTTTTTTTTTTTTTTTTTTTTTTTTTTTTTTTTTTTTTTTTTTTTTTTTTTTTTTTTTTTTTTTTTTTTTTTTTTTTTTTTTTTTTTTTTTTTTTTTTTTTTTTTTTTTTTTTTTTTTTTTTTTTTTTTTTTTTTTTTTTTTTTTTTTTTTTTTTTTTTTTTTTTTTTTTTTTTTTTTTTTGTCATCCCCCTAATTACTTAACCATTACTTAACAAACATCATTAATTAATAAATATTCTATATACACGTCACGCCATACCCTCGACCAAAAACTCCTTTCTGGAACATCTCATCAACTCCATTCGCTTCTTATCCAGCAAAACCTCATTTTCTCGCTTCAAAACGCCTCGTCTCAGTGCAGTCTCTTCACTGAGACTTCTCATTTCCATCCAATCGTGGAGATTCAAGGGAAGAGAGAAAATGGAATCTGCTCGTCTCGTCTCTTTGATATCTGAAAACAACTTTGCAAACGCTCTAAGTCTACTAGGTCGTTTATTTCGTCGAACCCGATTACTTCTTTTGAGTGACACAGAAGGAGGTGAAGACACTGTATCACGTGACTCAAAATCACGTGATTCATACTCCTTAGGCTCTCCTGTTCTCACCATAGGATAGGTCATTTCTCTGTACCTGATAGAGTACCAGGTCCACTTGGGGATAGGAGCATAACCTGAGCGTCTGGACTTGTTGGCATTGTACCGTTTGGAGATTTCGACTTGAAGTAAGGCTTTTTCCTTCTTGCTGATACCGACAGTGTAGTCACTCTTTACCAACACATTAGGCTTGCTGTAGAAGGCGTCTCGAATGAGATCCGTGTTGTAAAACTCGGCAAAGTTGATATGATCGCAGGGATGGGTGGATTTGATGGGCATTTTGGTATGCCTGGAATATGAGGAATTGAAGAGGTACTTATAAGATAGTCTCCATAACGAATGGTGCCATAAACTGGGCCTGAAATGTGCAGTTCATATGGCATGGGCCATAGAGTACCTGGAGAGAAGGCGAGGACACAACTAGAAAGATAGAGACAAGTAGAAGACACTGATAAAGCCCTAGATGCAACACAAGACAAGTGTGTGTTCAAAATTGAGGTATTCAGTCTCCAATATTTTTTTTTCATTTTTTTCTTCATAATGCCATATCCCTTAGAGTATGGCTTGCTGGAGTAATAACGCGAGTGATATTGATATCACTAGAAAGATAGTGACAGGTTTGATGTTCTAATCAACTTCCTGTTTCATTAGTGTAGAGGTTTAGTGTCCAAGAGGTCACCTCGCGCGTCCTTTTTTTTTTTTTTTTTTTTTTTTTGAAAATACGCATATAGACTTGATGGAGTAAGTAATCCGCGTCCAAATAGAAAGATAGAGACGAGTATAATGTACTAACGAACTCCCCTTACTGTACAGACACATTGGTATTCACCAAAAGGTCTTCTCTGCGAGTCCAACTTTTTTTTTTTTTTTTTTTTTTTTTGAAAATACATAGCCTATGCTGCTTGTACAGTACTCAGATGAAATACTATCAGGATTACAGATGATTCTACAGGTGATTCTACAGTACACTGTTTTCGTCAAAATCGTGATTTATTATAAATACTAAAAAAGGGAATGTACTGTAGAAGGGTTAGTATAGACATGAACATGTAAGCGAGAGGCGAGAAGAGCGGTACCAGACCGGCTCGATTAAGTGGAGGTGGAGTTGAGGTGGGGGCTGGGTTAGCGGGGAAATGAGTGACCGAAGGTCACGAGTTGACCCGAAAATGGGAAAGTGGAAAAAAAAAACAAAAAAAACACAGAAAATGAAAAACAGCCAAAAACGGCATAAAACAGGAAGCCATAAAACAGGAACAAGACCATAAAACAGGAACAAGAGGCCATAAAGGAAGGCCATAAAATAAATAAAAAAGGAACAAAAGGGAAAAAGGGGGAAAAATAAAAAAAAAGCTGTGTGGGAGAGAAACAAGCAGCTGCGTAAGACAGACAGAGCTGTGTGTGAGAGTCACAGCAAAGTATGTCTTCCATGGGTCCAGAAGTGGCCAAAAAAAAAAAAAAAAAAAAAAAAA
>ULGX01000001.1:4675926-4718739 GCA_900519075.1 Yarrowia bubula | reverse complement strand
GGCCAAAAAAAAAAAAAAAAGAAAAAAAAAAGAAATCCAAATAAAATAAAATAAAATAGACACGGTTCAGAGAACTCGTGTTCGGTTAGTACAAACGAACTCCGTTCGTTTGGTTAGTAAAAGACTCATGACTCATGGACTTTGTCCATTCGTCACTCGCCCATTCGTATACTCACATGAGAATAACACCCAATCCAAGGAGCGCCAACAAACCCAGACCAGCGGCAACTTCTCCCGCTCCACCAGTATACTGAGCCGGTGCGGACGCCTGAGGCGAAGGAGCCAGAGCTTGAGTTACCAGAGTAGTGGGTTTAGGCTGAACTTGCTGTTGGACGGTGGTGGTAGAGTAGACAACGGCAGTAGATACTCTGTTGTCAGCAGGAGAAGAAGCAGGGGCTGAAGAAGGGGCTGCAGATGAAACAGGAGCTGCAGAAGAAGCAGGAACTGAAGTGGAAGCACCTGGAGGCGCCAGATTAGCCTGATCTTGAGGAATAGAGTCCTGGTTGGTCTTGGCTCTAGGAGCAGCATGAGACTTGAGCGCCTGGGAGTTAAGAATGACTGCCAGGGCTGAAATCTGTTCACCTAGACCAATCCAGTTACCGTCATACTTTTGAGAAATCCAATCCAAGGAGCAAGTATGGCCGTCAGCGCCTCCAGAACAGGTGTTTGCAGCAGCTTTGGCTGAAGTGGTGAGGTAATCAATGATTTCAGAAGCCAAGCCAGGATGGACTTCAGCAGTCAGACCTAGCAGATTAGCGTAAATGCCCTTGAATGTTCTCTGATCATTGTTACAGGTGATGGAGCCCTGCTGACAGGCAATCTCAACCATGATCTTGTTTTCGAAAAACACACTCTTTCCAGACTCCCAAAAGTTTTTGGCATGAGTGTCCCAGTTGGAATCTCCAGTAGCAGCATACAGGTAAGCAGTTCCAGACTGCAGCATACCAGCATTGTAGGTCCAGAGAAAGGGGGTGATTTTGGAACAGTCATTAGCATCCAGACCATCATACACTCGATAAGAGTCATGATCAATCAAGCCAGAGTTCCACAACCAGTTCCAAGCGGTTTGAGCCCAGTCAAGGTAGAGCTTCTCTCCAGTGTTGTAGTAGAGACGAGCAGCCAAGGAAAAAACAGCTCCGTTAGAAACAGAATTCTTGTAATCGTAACCGTTATTACTGCTGAAAATCTGCCATCTCACTCCTCCTCCACAGTTCTGATCCCATCTTCCAGCCATTGTAGCAAACGCGTTTTTCGCCACATCCAGCCAAGAATGCGAGTCGTCTGGACCAGGAAAACCTCTTTCCGCAGCTGCCATCATAGTCAGAGCCCAAACGCCCTGGTCATCGTTTCCTTCAGAAGTAGAGTAATTGGCAACCATGAGATCGTATTTATCTCCACGCTGAGAAATCAAGGCTTGTCGAGTAGTATCGAGATAAGTGTCGTCTCCAGTGATGGCCCAGTACTCCACTAGAGTGTTCCAGGCAGCTCCAGCATGCCACCAGTAGTATGGCTGAACAAACATACCGATGGTTCCTCCATAGTGAGAACCGGCGTAGTAGTCAAGCAAACCCTTGGCAATGAGCTTGGAGTCGCTGTTGACCGATTGCTGAGAGTTGGGGTCCAGGTCCAGCGCCAGGACCAGTGAAAGGAGCGAAACCAACGAGGTTAAAGAAATGAATGAGAGCATGTTGCTGAGATGAGTAGGCATTTGTCTGGCTTTATATCCAGCCCCACATAAGAGGCTTAATTGGCAAGCGGAGCTAAGGCAAGGTAGAGTTTCGACAGGGCTATTACTTGAGACACTGATGGGAGGGGTAGCATACGAGGTGGAAAAGGAAAAGAACAAAAAAAAATATGCAAAAACGGTAGTTTTGACTTACAAGTGGTTTGTGAGTGCCAGAACTACGTCTGCACACTTCATAACACACCTCTACACCTCTGTGATTAGTGCTCTTCGTTTGGTTTTGCGTGGTTTTGCTGGGTTGGCTTGTTCATGGTTCCATAGCGACATGCAGTCCACACGTGCAGACAACGCAGTTAGCATTAATTATGCGGGCTGACGCATCGCCTATGGCTCATATGGCTCAGACAAGAGGGTTTGAGTTCAGTGCAACAGCCCAGCGGTATTATACAGAGAATAAACAAATGTTGCTTTTGCATCTATGATCAAGTCTAGGCTCTATGGTCAACACAGCAGTCTCTCTCTTTTTTTTTCCCACCACCGTTATCCTTTTTTAGCCCAATGGTTTAAAGTCATTAGACCATTTCGACTGGGGTAGTGCTGTCCCCGGTCCAGCCCTTGTCCTCGATGCACGGTGGATGCACCTCTTACAGGGTGGTGGGGTGCTGGTACGAGTAGTGTTTAAAATAATCAGTTGCTGGTACTGACGAAACGACAACAAAATATTGTTGTTACGATATATCGAATGGTAGTGCTTCTGCCACGTCATCTAGACAATGCTACATCTTTTTTTTGGGCTACATCGTTTTTTCCGTCGCTTTTTATTCACTTCTCTCATACCCCTCCCCCGCCGGCTACTCCACTTTTTTTCACTTTCGGAAGAATATAGAAATAGCGTTTGGACGAGGGATTATGCAACCGTCGTTGACATTGCGATGGGTGTCAGAAACAGCGGATATTGAAACTCTACGTTCAGAGTGGGCATTGGAGTATTCCCTAAGTGGAAGGAACAGCTGAGGTGGTGTGCAAGTGTGACAGGGGTGTACACTTGACAGGGTGTTTACAAGTAACTCTTGACAGGGTTGTGTAAGTAGCTTTAACTAAGCTCCAATGACGTCACCTCACAAGTCTTTACAACAGTACAGGTGAAGGTACAGCTACAAGTGATATTCTAGTAAGCACAAAAATCAGGCAAAAAATAGACAAAATTACCTGGTACGGTGCTTCTTATATTATTTCTGGAACTTCACTACCCCATACTTTGAAAGTGATCGCCTGCATTAATGATTTGCACGAGGTTATTTACCCGCACCAGTTTACACCTTATCTAAAGTGGGGTTGAGAAATAGGAAACGTATCATAACGGCCTGTTCTGACACATTGGCTTGAAATATAGCACTCAGACACGGGCAAGCAGCACATGGCTGGCTTATTTAGCCCGAAAACCTGGTTTCCACCTACTAACTAGCAACACAGAAGTCCTTGCAAATGGCACCAATTTATGCACCACAATTTTTGGCTTCGGCTAGGGTCTCACCCGAGCAGGTGGACGGAAATACGGCAAATACTGGAAGTAGAGACCGGGGTGTGCCAAAAGCAACAACTGGAGTCGCTGCTTCAAATAGGAAGGTTTTGGAATCGATCTCCATTTTTTCCGAGTTTTCCTGAATTTCCTGAATTTCTTGTTTTTTTTCCGCTTAATTCCTCTCTTTCTGCTTCAGGCTCGGCCTTGCCTGATTGGTATGTCCGAATGTGGCCAAACGACGACGTAAAATCGATGGATGAATTAATCCCAGTAGCAATAATTGAGGTACAAACAATCCAACAGTAGCACATGTATTAACCAGTCTCAGAGCGCTGGCTGTGTTTTTTTCTTTTTTTTTCTTCTTTTTTTTCACTCTTTTAACCTACATATCTCCAAAATGAGTAATCAGACGTAAAGCAGAACTGGTCGAGTAAATTATAACAGATAGCTGAGTGCACACCAACTGTGGCACTAATCTCAGAACTCTTCCTGATTTTTTCTGATTTTTTCTGATTTTTTCTGATTTTTTCTGATTTTTCATAATTTTTCATTTTTTTTTCACTCACCCTCATAACCTACCGGTAATACTCCGAAATGAGTAATCAGACGTCAAGCAGAACGAAGAGTAAACATTAGAATAGGTAGATTAGTACGAACACACCAATAGTCTCAGAACGGTCCTTTTTTATTTATTTTTTATTTTATTTCTTTCCCTCCCCCAACCCTACCCTCTCCCAACTCCCGATAAGGCATGTGCTTGCTGTACACATTAACCGCTATCAGAAGTCAAGGCGGCAAAACGGAACGAAAATAAAATAAAATAAAATAAAATAAAATAAAAAGTCACGTGACTTACCCCTGGATTTTGAAATTGCAGACACAAAAAAACACCCTCCCCTCATCTAGTCACGTGACTTTGGCATCTCCGAAAAATCTATTTTCGTCATACACGTCACGACTCTCCTGTATATGTTTCATGCAGCTTATTTTGTCTTAACATCACATCAGCACACACCAAGGGGGAGGCAAAAGTGATACTCAACACACGTTCTTTACACAGCTAACGACATACACTCTGTGATACGCCATTTATTCGATCACGTGACCCACATTACTCACTTATTTATTCACCATGACTGACACTACTGCCACACCCTCATCGCCACCTCCTTTATACGATGCTGCGGACGATGAATCACGGCAGAACTTGTTACACTCGTCACGTGACGAGTCACGGGACTCATCGTTCGAAATCGAGCAGTTTGAACTAGACGAATCACCCTCTGGACCTCTTCCTGGCGGTTCTCTTCCTAACGCCAGTACTTCGACTTTAGCTAGAGCACAACAAGTTGCTCAAAATGTGGCCACTTATTCGTCAAAGTTGTTTACGCCTGTGAGACAGTTACTCGATCCTGTGGCTCGTTTCTGGCACAAATGCGGAGTTATTATGGACGTTGAGCTGGCCAAATGGGGAAATCCGCTCATTCTCAAGAGATTGGTGTATCTCGTTTTCGTTTCCACGTTTGTGATTTTGGCTATTTTGTTTGGACTCGTGCCGAACAACAGAAACTCGTTTGGACTGCCTGATGCTATGGCTACACGTGAGGATTTGCTTGATTACATGCGGGAGGTTTTGGAGGGAAGTGAGATGCAGTCTAGACTGGATTACATGAGCAGTATGACACATTCAGCTGGTACAAGTGGTGATTTGACGTTGGCAAAGTACGTGGCCAACGAGTTCAAACGGTACAACTTGGACAATGTGGAGGTGAAGGAGATCAAGGGATACGTTGTGTTTGCTGAAGGAGGACAAGTTGGGTGGGAGGTTGTGGGAGACAACAAAAAGAGAGAACAGACACCCGAGGAGAACTCTGTGCCTGCTTTTCTCGCCAATTCTCATCCAGGAGATGCTGAGGGGCATGCCATTTTTGTCAACTATGGAACAGAGGCAGATTTCAAGGCTGTGCTTTCAGCTGGAGTGAAAATCGAGGGATCTATCGTCTTTGTCGCCTACAACAACATTCCCACTGGCTTGAAAATCCAAATGGCGCAGAATCATGGAGCTGCTGGTGTCATTGTGTTTTCCAATGATGCTGAGAATGCTGATGCTGTGAGACGAGACACTACGACGAATGTGCTCATGTCTCCTGGTTTCGTCAACTACCCTGGAGGTCTAAGATCTGATATTCCTAGGAGACATGTTGATCCAGGAGATAGTCCTGCTGGCAGTAAAATTCCTGCCATTCCTGCTTCTCTGAAAGATGTGGCTTCAGTCCTACAGAGACTCAAGTCAGGTGCCCGTTTCGATGAAGATGGAGTCAAGTACTCTGGAGATGAGCAGTCCAACGTCAGAATCAAGCTCAGGAACAACGTCAAAACCGACGAACAACACCCCCTGTGGAACGTGTTTGGACGTATTGAGGGTAACCAGCAGCCTGATTTGAACGTTATCGTCGGCAGTGCACGTGACGCAGCGTGTTTTGGCGCTATGGACCCCATGTCTGGCCAGATTGTCATGCTTGAAGCTGCTCGAATTATTTCTGGAATGAGTCAACATCTCCAATGGTACCCTGAGAGAACTATCACGTTTGCGTCATGGGATGGCTCTAAGCAGGGGTTTGCAGGTTCAAACGAACCGTCTATTGTGTTTGGACGCGATCTCTGTAAAGAGTCTACTGCTTACATTAATGTTGCTGATGCTGTGACAGGTACCGAGTTTCAAGCCCATGGACATCCCTACTTTAACAACATTGTTAGGAAGGCTTTAGTGGAGGTCAAGTCGTCAGAGAATGTGTCTTTTGTTGACCATTGGCCTGATAAGAGAGTGAAGCAGTTTCGAAAGGCTGGTGATTATATGGGTTTACTATCGACTTGTGGAGTTCCCAGTATCGATATTGGCTTCAAAGGCAGTTCTTTCCCTCATGATACGTGCAAGGATACTACTGGATGGCGAGATGAGCATATTCCTCACTCCATTGAGTACTTGAAAGCCATGGTTGAGATTGTCGTTAGGTTGGCTTTGTCATCTGCTGACGACCCAATTCTACCTATTGATACTGCCTACTACGCGTCTGAGCTGCGTTCCTACGTCGATGATCTCATGAAGTACTCTGAGGAGGCTGATCCGAACTACGTGCATGATTTCCGAGGTCTCGATGCCGCTGTTGAACGACTGGATGCGTTTTCAACCAAGTTTCAAGACGCTGTCGCTCAGTACTCGGAGATTGCACGAGCTATGGAGTTTCCAGGCAATGCTGCTACTCGGCATAAAAACAATGCCGTTTTGAGAAATTTCGAGTCGCAATTGTTGCAATCTAGGTCTCCTGAGGATCCTAGGTCTTGGGCGCAGCATGTTATTTTTTCGCCGCAAGCTGTGCCCCAGGAGGACTATGAGTGGTGGACGTTTGGGCAGATTAGGGATGAGTTGAGGTTGAAGCGGCATAAGGAGGCGCAGGAGGGGATTCAGAATGCGGCGCATAGGATTTACAAGATTTATGGGCAGATTTATGGCTGAGCGAGGAGTGAAGAATGCGAAGCATTCTGAGCGGACTAACAGAGAACAAAGCGGAGCTTTGTGAACGAGGTCATACCCATACTGAGTGAACAGTGCTTAGCACTGTGAACAGACTGTAGTTAACAAAATGCATTGAATGAAGAGTACCTGTACAGTAGTAGAGAATAATGTGTAGTGAACGAGACCATGGTGTATGCTAGAGAATATAGCTTAGATGATACCAGGCTTGGTAGTACAGCACTATAAGAGCTGTAGTCTTAGTATCTATAGCCACCTCAGTAGACAGTCTGCTGCAGGACTTTGTCAGAGAAGGCTGAGTGTTATTTCTGAGAAGCCTGTCTTTAATACAGTACCGTAAGGATCAAGTCTGGTGGGTACAGGTAGCTTTAGCAAACAGAACAGGTATACATGTAACTGTAGGCATTCTGAACTGTGAACGAGACCAGCATTCCTGTTATATAAAGCTACAGGAGAGCTCTTGTTCGAGAGTCTTGGCTTACAGTTAAGCTAAGGACTATCCATCTACAGTGATCAAGTCAAACACCAGCCAAGCCGTAGACGGTTTAAATACAGATTGATATATGGAGTTTTCAATCAGACTGAACAGCCCATTGTGTCGTCATGGTACCTCCTATCACGTTACAACCCCAAACATGCCTTCATACTAGGCTATGACAGAGTATCTGAGATGACAGCTACCGGTATCCAGATACAACATTAGAACACCAGTCTGAGGGAGGTCTCTTAGTTGACCGGCTTTAGCGGCTTTACTAGCTACGGTATATGCAACAGCTGTTAACACAGTCCTCACTCTAAATCACTCTTTCCCTCTTACACCACACACACACACGCACTCACCCAAACACTCCGAGGTTTCAATCATGGCTGGGTCTTTTCTCAGTTTGTCACTAGATCACCGTTTGGGCGCGAGCGCAGTGTGTGTGGGTGATTTGCACAGACACAAACGTCTGGGGTCAGGGTTAGGGCCGCCCTGGCCGTCAGGGCAAGGGTTAGTTTAATTTAGGGTTAGGGTATGTCCCGATTGGGGGTGTTCCCTAGTTACCCATCTACTTGACAACTAGTTGACAATTAGTTAGGTGTAATAGCATACTCTGTGAAAAATGTAGACTCTAAGAGACTGTCTAAACAGCTCAATTTACAATAAAATGCTTAGAAGATCAGTATTAACAGACTGTAGCCAGCCCTATGAAGGCTGATGAGTAATACCTGAAGACAGTTGCTCATAGTACTGAGTATTTACTGAACGCCACAGACACGCTACGGAAATTCTGAAGAGTGGGTTTTGTTCCCCTCGTCGAGCTGATTCGAACGTAGCCCTCCACTTCACCGTACGACCCCAGCTGAGTCGGATAGATCGAGGCAAAGCCCTCCCGATCTCACAATCACGAGCTCCAAGAAGGTTTAAGTTTAAGCGAGTTATGTGGGGTTGTTGAGTGGCGAGAGTACAATAGGAAGCGATCAATGTGGGGTGATTATGTAATAATCACGTGATATATACACACAGAGCCATTGAGTATGATTACTAAGCAATCACGTGACCCACACACTTTTTCGCTTACTTCATCACCACCCAACCACTAACATTTACCCTATTAGATTCACATGCATGATCATCATCACCTTGACTTGTTACACATCACCACCCTCAAAATGACACAGATTTTCGGACAAGATGCCATGTTCTTTGTCAACATTGGCTTGGCACTCATTGTCGCCTACATCATTATCAAAAAAGTCTTGTTTCCCACTCCAGATGTGGTTGAAGAAGATGAAGGAGAGCAGCTACCTCCTCTGGTATTCACCCAATACACCCCCCAAACCCTCGCCAAGTTCAATGGAAACGACGATCCACGTGTCCTCATGGCTGTTAAAGGCAAGGTGTACGATGTGACAGCTGGTAAGAAGTTTTATGGCCCTGGAGGACCTTATGAGAACTTTGCAGGACGAGATGCTTCTCGGGGACTTGCTAAGACCTCGTTTGATCCTGCCATGTTGACTCCTATTGATCAGCCCATTGATACGTTGGCTGATCTTGAGAGACATGATCTTGAGACGTTGGATAAGTGGGAGATGACCATTGAGGCTAAGTATACCCATTGTGGTAACTTGGTGAACAACAAGTCCTAGAGATTAGGTGGTTAAGGAGCAGCAACGATTGCTGGTGACGAGTCGCAACACACACTGGTTCAGTAGAGTTGCTGATTCAGTACTTGACAAGTTACGGTCTGGCTAAATGAAGCTATGCGTAGCTCAATATATTATTTTATGAAGGTAGCAGTGGTTTAACATGCTGTTCAATGGCATGCTATACAAAAGATGTCGTCCATTGCATGTAGGAGCTGTAGCTATGAGTAAGATGATACTGTGGTTGAAGCAAGCTAGAAGTACATTACTGAATATATTATTATGTACACTATCAAACACAGTCCTGGTAGTAGAATACCAACCTGCCTACTCGCTTCACTAGAGCACCAGTAGTTGCAGCTCAGTAGCTCATGTCCACCTTCAATCGGTGACTTTCGTATTTGTGTCCTAACTCGGCAAATACGTGTGCTATATAAAAACAGACCATACCATGAGAACCCCCTGGCTCCATAGATCGTTCTGATACCAATAATATCCCTCTTATGTAGCGTTTATTTACCCACTCGGGTGTTAGAATGACAGAGCGGTTGATGTATGAATTTTGTTATCACTAGTTGGGAGTTTAGTTAACGCAACTTCCAGGGGAAACCTTAATCCATTGAATTTCCGAGCCGCACGTTTAGGGGTTGTCTTTTGGCTGTCGCGTTTGAGCCCGTGAATCGGGCTACCACAATTCTGACTAGTTCCGGTAATAGCCAAAGATCCGGGGAGTATGGATCCTGAAGGGTTTTGCACTGGAGTGAGAAACGGCAGAGATATTGGTGTTTTAGTTTCTAAACACAGGGTCTGTCCTCACTATGGCAGGGTGGAGTATTTCTGGACGGAAATACAATGCGACGAATGAGAAAAAGCTGAAGAATCTTCTGATATAAGTTTCTAACGTCTTGGATGGTATATAATTCGCGTTTGGGCTGTTTGAAGCGTAGAGTGCATACTGTAAGGCGTGTATATGATGAAGAACTAAACAAGGGAAAAATAAAAACACCCTACAAAGCTGACTAACGAATTTCCGATAGCTGCTCACTTAATCACGTGACCATAATGGCTGTGTTCTACCAGTTCTGCTTACGTTAGTCTGTATAGGTTATAGGATGTGGTTATTTTTAACTCGTGTCTCCAATCTCTAATATCCGAACATTCCAGAATCAAGAACACTGTTAGTAATACTGTTAGTAATACAGTAGTAAGATATATTTGTCAGCGTGTGGCGGTGGCGTTGTTTTACGTCCCACTTTTGCTTATCAATCACGTGACCAAAGTTTATACCCGATCTTCCTTAACCCCAGCACACCACTCAGTTCTTTAACGCCATGTTCACCAACTTTACAGGCGACACACGACGAGCTCGGCAGGTCAATCTCGGTGGTAGGGGTCGTCAGACCGCTAATCGAGAATCGCTGCTGAAAAAAGCCGCCGACGATAGACGAAAACGCGAGGAAGCGAGGAGGCAAGACGAGGCAGCTAGACGGATTCAACAGTACTGGAGGAAGAAGGAGTTGGAAGTGAGACCAAAGAGGTTGGAGATGAAGGCTAGGTGGTTGGAACAAGGGGGGACAGTGCAGGATGTGGTGTTTTTCTGGAGGACTGTGACTTTGGAGGAGGGTGAAGAGGTGTTACGACAATGTTCTGGACTTACAGCTACAAATGAGGAATGGGGTGAGCTAGGAGAGGAGGTTTGCAGGTGGATTATTGCAAATGGGGTTACAGATGGTTCTAAGATACTGAGTACAGTTGCTAGCTACCCTACTATCATCCCATCTTTCTTTAAAGCTGCAAGGGTATCTGAAGTCACTCCACAAGCTCTAAATGAACAAGGCCATAGAAATCCAATGGGCTTCGTACTGGACTACATGACTCAGCAAGTCAACTGGCAGGGTTTGGACCTGATTGACGTGGTTCTGGAGGCTATATGTCGTTTTGCGCGAATTCCAAAACACAAAGCCGTGGGAATTTTGTCAAACATGACCCAAATCGGTGGAGACAAGTTTATTCCGGCTTTATCCGTGGTACTCTCGTCAGTACCGTTTGGTGATATTCCTGAAGAGCTGTTGGAGAAATTGGAGCCTTTGTACTCTGTCAACTTTGTGACGCAAATACTGGATAAGTACAATTATACAGACGTTGCTCAGGTGTTGGTTTCGTTACTTCGACTCCATCCTGAGAGAAAACAGCAGGTTTTGCAGCAGCTTTCGTTGATAGACAACCCACCTGTGGCTAGGGTGCTTTGGAAGAGTTTATTTGAGTCTGGACCGATTCAGAAACTGTTCCGAGACTCAATGTCGCCTCCTGAGATTTTGGAGTTTCTGGAATCGTCTCAATACTTGCATTTGACGTTACTTCTAGAGTTGTACTCTTACTGGTTGATTGTTACACTTGATCACGAGTTTAGAGACCAAGATACGACTTTACTCACGTTTCCAGAGATTGAAAACCTCATGGTGGTGTTAAAGAACCTGTGTGTGGCTATGATCAGTAAAGATATCGAGTGCAATTTGATCATAGCTGTTCTGAGACAAGTCTATGCGCGAGATTCAAGACGTCCTTTCCTCCCTAAAGGATTCTGGCTGGTGAAAAAGATCCATGTCGACTCAGGCTTCATCAAATCCCTAGTTGAAGAGGAAAAGCTGAGATTGAGCCAAGAAAACGGAGTTGAAACATTTAACAGAAGACAAATGACTAGACCTTCACTGACAGCTCTGAGATCGAGAAATCGAACTATTCTTTCTCAACTGCCCTTCTTCATCCCATTCAACACACGTGTCACTCTCTTTGAAGCATTCAGAGAAGCTGATCACAACAACGTCATGGGCAGTGAAGACGTGTTTCTCATGCACCATACAGGCAGAATGGGAATAGATGCTCCTGTAACCCGAGGTCGTGAGTTTGAATCCGCATACGAAAAGCTGTATTCTTTTGGATCTGAGCTGAAAAAGCCGTTGTCTATTCGGTTCTTTAACGATTTCGGAGAAGAAGCGGGTATAGATGGAGGAGGGCTTACTAAGGAGTTTTTGACATCAGTCTGTGATGATGCATTTACTCCTACTAGGGGTTTGTTTGCAGCTACTGAAAATCATCTGTTATACCCTAACCCTGTATCACATGACCTGAAACAGCTTGCTTTTCTCGGAAATCTCGTTGGAAAGGGCCTCTATGAAAACATTCTCATTGAACATGGATTTGCTTCGTTCTTTTTACAGAAATGGACCCAAGGAAGTATGAGGTCTTCTATCGATGATTTGTACTCTTTGGATCCTAACCTCTATGAATCTCTGGCTTCACTCAAACAAATTTTCACTACTCAAGGAGATGCTGACCTTGGTTTGACGTTTTCCATTGACTATATTGATGCTCATGGCACTGTTCGAACTCGTGATCTTATCAGAAACGGAAGTGAGGTACCAGTAACGAAAGCAAATTACTTACGGTACATTTACGAAGTAGCCAACTTCAAGTTGAATACCAGCATTAGAACTCAAACAGACGCCTTCCTCGGAGGTCTATACCAACTTATAGACCCGTCCTGGGTGTCCATGTTCAATGCTGATGAACTGCAAATGCTCATCAGTGGAGGACATGCAAACGTTGATGTGTGGGATTTGAAGAGTCATACGAATTATGGAGGATACCTGGACTCTGATCAAACGATTAAAGACTTTTGGACGGTGTTTGAGGAGTTTACAGAGGAAGATAAGAGACTGTTGTTGAAGTTTGTGACGTCAGTTTCAAAGGCTCCTTTGCAGGGTTTTAAAGCGTTGAACCCTTCATTTGCTATTAGAAACGCAGGTAGACAGACTGACAGGTTTCCCACGGCTTCTACGTGTGTGAATTTGCTGAAGTTGCCGGACTATCAGGACTTGGAGCAGTTGAAGAAGAAATTGTTGTATTCGATTAGATCGCATGCGGGTTTTGACCTGTCCTAAGCAGTACCGAAGGTGCTGCGACTATAACTACCCCATATAGAAACAATATATTATTATGTATTTTTTTAATGTATTTTTTTTTTTCGAGTCTGACTTTACTTCAAGTAAAATCTCAACTATGCATCCCAACATTTAACTAAATGCACCTCACTAATTCAAAAAACCAGAACAAATCTGGAAAAATTCCAAACAGCTCACAAATGAAGCTCTAGCGTATTACAGAGCCTTCCAATGATCCCACATGTTTATTATTACCTAATTACATTCTTTTTGATTAAAAAAGATAAAAAACCTGGCGAACCCAAACAGGAAAGTGCATTTAATGGACATTACAGTGGTTCTACAGAGCTCCAATTAATATTGTGTGCACGTCGAACATCAATGTACCCTATATTGAAGTCCCCATGTTTCTACCTATTTTATTCAGCGAGTAATACTTTTTCTGTTTTATCTGAATTAATTTAAATACGCTAAATACCACACACACCCTCAGTGACAAAGTACTGCAGATGGTTGAGCAGATTGGCCTGGGAAATAAGCAAATTACCAGCAGAACACTGCTTGTTACTCTGGCCCTGACAAGCCACGACATTCGAAAGAGGAGGGTTAATCAACGGCCAATCAATGAAAATCTCGCCTGAGCAGTGCTGATACCCGTCCCAAAACGGAATCTGAGGCACAATGTCACCTCTATGGGTGATTCTGTACAGTTTTCTATCAGCAGTAATCTTTGTAGTGTCTGGATTCTCCTTTCCAAAAAACAATCGATCAACCCAGTTTGCAAAACCCGCGTTTCCAACAATAGGTTGACCCAGAGTAACAACCAGAGGATCGTGTCCGTTCACTTTGAGGTTAATTCCAAACAACAAGGCAGCAGCACCTCCCAGAGAATGACCAGTGACTGCAATTTGGTAATCTGGGTACTGAGTAATAACTGAGTCCAGTTTAGGGCCAATCTGGTTGAAAGTGTTGTTGTACGACTGGATGAAGCCGTTGTGAACAAGGCAGTCTTCACAGGTAGCAGTAGCAGATACATTAGCAGCCAAGTCGAAATGAGTCAAAGGAGCCTGCATGATTCTGATATCGGTAATGATATCTTCGAGTGAGTGAGTGCCTCGAATAACGAGATAAATCTGCTTGGAAGCGTGATCAACGGCTAGATACCCGGAAACGTCAAAAACAAGAGCAGGATCATGGAACTCTTGAATCAGTTCAACATTAGGAAACCGAGCACACTGCAGACCACAGATGAACGGTTTGAAAATCTTGGTACCAGGGCCTACACAGTATCCAATGTTGGCCAGACGAGCGTACTTTTCAAAAAAGTTGTACGCGTTTTGGTCAATGTGGGCTGTTTCAGTGGAGGTGTAGACTCGTTCTTGGAGGGCATTAGCTTCGGGTGCACTGATAGAAGGCAAGGCAGAAGCTACAGTCAAAGCTGTGAAGATGGTAGAGAACTTCATGGTGGTGATTGATACAGATTTAGAGAGGGTACAAAGCTCTTTATATACAAAAAAAACACACTAGATCCGTGTCATCCATGTGCCCCACTAAGCGTATACTTGGTATACTTCTGATATGCATAACGTCTGTGCCGTTCACGGTGATCAAGAACAAGTCAGTCGGCTGATAGTGTTTGATGGGCGTGTAGATCAGTGTGTAGATCAGTTAAACGAGAGCATCCCGACAGGCTAAAATTACTGTAACAACTACTACAAGATCAGCTCGACAAGTAGAACAGCTCTACAACTCATGATACTCACAATGATAGGAACCAATGCAGACCCCACTTTTTGACTAGTGACCCGTGTTTGGTGTTTTTGTCTGGTGTTTGAGTGGTACCTCGCTTCCATTTCTTTGTTAGCTACGTGAAGTTCAAACGGACCGAAGTAAACGTACCGACTTGTACGTTGCACTCAGCACCTCCACTTTATGCGCACGTTAAGCATGATGCAGAACTCTGTCCAAGAGAGGGTTTAGCGAGGGTTTGAACGACTTTGAAGGACACTCAAAGATGATGCTAATCTGAGATCTACGCTACCTGTGAGCAGATCCTAACGAGACATGTAGTGAAAATATGGATTTGGGCACAATCGAAAATGTTACACAAACACAATATCGTAGTTAGTCACACAGACGCACTCGCAAGGTGCCTGCATAAACCCGCTTCACTCTTTGTGCCTTGTGCCCCCACTATTAACTTCAAAACAGAATCCTGCCCACCTGAAGATAGACTGGGTCTTTTAGGTTGAGTCATAACGGCCGAGGTAGTTATTCCGGTGTAGCCAGATATACAAAAAGAAATCACTACAGCGAACAGACCATTTGTGGTTCGTTATTGTTCTATTTTTGATTCATTTTTGTTTCATTTTTGACTCATTTTAGCCACTATCTTAGCAATAATGAATAAGCCAATTAACCCCACAAAGAAGCTTGGCTAAAGTATACCGAGGCCAAGAGCAAACGTTGGTTCCATTGTAACATTCCAGTGGATCTAAATGGACAAGTGCAGGTTAGCTACACCACTGCGGGCCGTAAGACCAACTACAAAGGCAGTGATTATGCACAAGGTCCTTTGCACTTCAACTGAGACCAATGTTTGAGGTTTAACAGTGCTACATTGTGAATATTGTAGACAGAGATCAGCAGATACCTCAATTGTTGCTCGATACTAATGATCTGAAGACACAAACGAGTACCAGTCTGTAAACTACAACTTTAGAACTCCACAGTACCACAATATTCACTCAAGTATCATTTTCTACAAACCCAAAACACCTGCTTACTATCCTAACCATGTCTAATTAAAGAATTCAAGATAGCACAGAAAAAGCAAGTAAATAATTTTTCATAGCAACACCCTAGCCGAGGTCCCTGGTATCCACTTCCCATTTCTTTTATTTCACACTTATCTCTTCAACGTGATTCTGCAGGTTTGAGACCTCACCAGCTAGCCACACCCTTGCACCAACTTGCACCTGCATATTATTATCTTCCTATTCTGACGTGTTGCCGCATTTGGAAGGGACTTGTTAGCTGTCAAAGCCCCTTTTGGCCGAGTTCAAAGCTTAGTAAGCTTAGTCACGTGACACGGAGCCGTTATCCCCGACCCACATAACTTTAAACTTCCACTCCCAAGTGCCTACTAAGCTAAACGTTATATAAGCTTACTAATCCAACACTTACTAAGCAAAAATCACATGATACAAAACCTTAACATCCCTCCCAACCAGAAAAGTTTTTTAGTCACGTGACCCAAGTCATGTGATTAAGCCGATAAGCCGCCCCCAAAACGGAATTTTATCGTGTTCCAACCCCCCCCCCTCGTATTTCTCTGCCCTGCTGACAAAGCCTGTATTTTTTTCCGCCTCATTTTTACCCTAACTGCCCTACACCGTGCTCACGATTACCCATCTGTGTAAATTCCATCCCGATTTCTTCTGGCGCACGAAAAGTTCTGGCGCAGAAAGTTTGTTTTTTTTATTCACGAAATTTATCCGACAGCCCTTACGATGGCTAAACCCTTGAGAAAAGCTGATCCACGCAAAATCAAGCGTGCTGAGCACACGTCCAAACTGACCGCTCTTCAGCAACGCGTCGACACCTTTGGCCAAGACGATGCTGACAAAGAAATCTCCAAGTTTGAAGACCTACCTCTTTCTGAACCCACCATTGAAGGTCTGAAAAATTCACATTTCGTCACGTGCACCGATGTACAGAAACGAGCCATCCCTCCCGCTCTCCAGGGACACGATTTACTCGGAGCAGCACGGACTGGCAGTGGTAAAACGCTTGCTTTTCTGGTTCCCGTTTTGGAATGTCTCTTTCGAAACAAGTGGTCAGGTGAGGACGGATTAGGAGCGTTAGTCATCAGTCCGACACGTGAGCTGGCTGTGCAGATTTTCCAGGTTTTGCGTAAAATCGGCCGATGTCACAGTTTTTCGGCTGGCCTGGTTATTGGAGGAAAAGATGTAGCCATGGAGGCTGATCGATTAGGTAAGCTCAACATTCTGATTTGTACGCCTGGACGATTACTTCAGCATATGGATCAGACGAGTGGATTTGATCTTTCGAATGTCAAGATGTTGGTTTTGGATGAAGCAGATCGAATCTTGGATATGGGTTTCAAAAAGACCATGGATGCGATTTTGGAAAATCTGCCAATTGACAGACAAACGTTGTTGTTTAGTGCGACTCAGACCAAGAGTGTGAGTGATCTGGCCCGATTGTCTCTTTCTGATCCAAAGTACATTTCTGCCAATCCAGATACGACTTCGTCTACTCCTAAGAATCTGGAGCAGAATTACGTGTGTGTGGAGTTGCAGGATAAGTTGGATACTCTGTGGGGATTTCTGAGAACGCATACAAAGTTCAAGATTATCGTCTTTTTCTCGTCTTCCAAACAGGTCCGATACGTCTATGAAACGTTCAGAACCCTCCAACCCGGTATTCCTCTGTTGCATTTGCATGGTAAGCAGAAACAGGGAGCTCGAATGGACGTTGTGAGCAAGTTTTCCAAGGCGTCTTCTTCGTGTCTTTTTGCTACTGATATTGTAGCTAGAGGTATCGATTTCCCTGCTGTTCATTGGGTTGTTCAGGTGGATTGTCCTGAAGACGCTGCTACTTATATCCATCGAGTCGGACGAAGTGCGCGTTTTGGCAAGAGTGGTAAGGCTCTGTTGTTTTTGACTCCAACTGAAGAACCCGCCATGATTCAGCGACTTGAAGCCAAGCATATTCCCATTAACAAGTTGACGATTCGACCTAATAAAAAGAAGTCGATCAAGAACCAGCTCCAAGCTCTGTGTTTCAAGTCTCCTGAAATCAAGTACCTGGGCCAGAAGGCGTTTATTTCCTACTACAAGTCGATTTACATCCAGAAAGATAAAGAGATTTTTCAGTTTGAAAAGATTCCCAGTGAGGCGTTTGCTGAGTCTCTAGGACTGCCTGGAGCACCACAGATTAAGCTAGGAAAGAACGCCGAGAAGATGAAGGAGGAGGCCAATGCCAAGAAAAATCAGTCACGTGCTTTGCAGAAACTCATGCGAGGTAATGACGATGGAGAGGTGTCTGATGATGAGAAAGAGGTGCGAACCAAGATGGACAGAATGTTTGAGCGAAAGAACCAGAACGTTTTGTCGGACCATTACCTCAATATGGTCAAGGGAGATAAAGAGGAAGAAGAGGAGGAGGACTTTATGACTGTCAAGCGTCAGGACCATACTCTGGAGTCTGACGATGAAGATATTGCCAACTTGCCTACCTCCAAGCGAGCTGCCAAGCAGGCACTGTCCAAGAAACAGTCTCTGAAGAAACAGGGACTTGGTACTAAAACGCTGTTTGACGATGAAGGAGTTTCACATGCTCTCTACGAGTTTGACGATGAAGACGATTTCAAGGCTGCTGGAACGGTGGAGGATCAGGTACAGGAGTTTGTCGAACGAGAGGCTGCGGACATGGAGGAGGCCGATATCGGAGATAAGGAGCTGGTGAAGCAAAAGCGACTGGAAAAGAAGCGAAAGCGAAAGGAAATTGAGCGATTGAGGGAGTTGGATGAACTGGATGAGTCGGAGTCTGAGGAGGAAGAGCAGGATGCCAAGAAACCCAAGTGGTTCCAGAGAGATGAGAGCGAGAGTGAAGATGATGGAGTGCTGGAGGTGGAGGAGCCTACTACGTTGGAGGATTTGGAGAGTCTGACGGCGAAGCTGTTGCAGAAGTGATGTATATAGAGTGAACATCTGCGAAGCAGATGTGAACGGACCAACTAGTAAACATTTGCGAAGCAAATGTGAACGGTTTGTATAGTGAACATAAAATAATTAATATAGATGGAACTAAGAGAACGTCCGTAGACGAAGTAAATTTCAATTGATCGTAACTCACTCAATACAGATGCTAGAGAGACGGGAGTTTGAATATAACATGTTCACGTGACCTATAACACGCCTACACCACGAACTACCCAAAACAGAACGTTGAACCCCACTTTGTATGGCCTTGTACGCAAGAGCAAAGTGCCCTAGCATTCTAAACCTTAATTGGTTTAAGCTTCTCACGCCCTAGTTGGGAGAATACTTACCATTTACTTGACACTACAACGATACAAAAATAAAAATATAATAAATAAACAAGTGCCAGCACTATTAGAACCCGTTGCTGCTCAATAAAAGACATTCGCTGAGAACGCTTAGTGGTGGACGCTCTAGGCGTGTAAGCCGACTGGTCGAGGTAGTCCTTAGAGCATGGCCGTCTTTTTCAACCTCAATACGGGTGTTTCCCAAGCAGCGACTTTGGCATTGTACTCTTGTGTAGTCCGTCTGTTGTCTCCAGGCTTAAGAATTCAGGTACTGGTAGTGTACATAAAGTAATTAATATTGATGCAAATGAATGATCGTAGTGAACATAATACTTCACTTGAACGGTCTGTGGAGTGAACATGAAGTAATTCGGGCAATGTTTTTGAGAGGTGGAATTTCAGGAAAATGTTCAATTGTCACGTGTTTGTATTATTGAGAGTGTCACGTGACTAAACGATTTTCACTATTCCATATGCAACTCCTTGACTTGCAGGGCGTATTCGGTTAGTTAAGTGGTCGGTACTGTCAACGGTGGGAACGTCCAGCGGGGGGATTTTAAACCTTGTAGCAAATGGGAGTTTACTTAAGTGTAACAAAAAAGCCAACTAAAAAAGTGACCTGGGGGTGGCTACTGCTCGTTACAGGCATCCTACGGACATGAGTGTTTCAGTAAATCATCGATTGACGCATGACATCACATAATCCACGTTAATCCCATGATTTGCTAGTCGAAATTCCGAGTTGTACGCCCCCAAAGTATCGATATTACTTGACATTTCAGCTTGTCCCAATACCTTAACAAAGTGTAACTGGAGTGAAGAATGTCCCGAGAATATGAGCCAGGTACTGCATGTTACATACCGCAGAGGGTACCCAACGTTGAAGGTACCGACCACTCATGAAGACATTGACTTTGAACCGGGGACTATTGAATTTCAATAAGGGTTGGTGGTTTTCAGTGGGCTGTGGGTGGGATGTGGTGAGTTTGTGGGTGTGATTATGAGTGGTAGAGTGAGATGAGGGGGTTATGAGATGGTGGTGGGTGGTGTTTTCTTAGTGGTTTATACAGTTGCCTCTATATACAACTCCCCACTTGCTCAGTATTGTC
The DNA here is from genome assembly GCA_900519075.1 of Yarrowia bubula. Lineage (NCBI taxonomy): Eukaryota > Fungi > Ascomycota > Dipodascomycetes > Dipodascales > Yarrowia > Yarrowia bubula. The sequence goes on along the minus strand of ULGX01000001.1, from coordinate 4,698,748 downwards.
CTAACAAAGAGTTTATTTTAGTTGCCATTTACTTGACCAATTTTCATGCTACAGCAATATAACTACTACCATTGGAATCCCCTTAGCCTGCTCTTCCTCCTGATACCCCCAACGAACGGGCTAATTACTGTACTTTTACCTGTACTATAGGCCACCACCAACACCCAATAGTGCTGAATTAATTCTAACAGAAGTTTCTATGAGTACAAAGAATGTGATGGCATAGTCGTAGATACATGTGCTCTGACAGCTGAGATACTGTATGACCATTTTCTATGGTGAATTTCACCATGTGTTCAGTCTGTAGTGAACCAAAATAATCAATGATAGATGGAAACGAACGAGCTACCGAAAATCAAGATGTGAACATGTGGTTGGTAGTGTGGTTTGTAGTGTGTCTGTAGGATGATCTGTAGGATGATCTGTATATAGTGATCTGTACATACAGTCTTATCTATGGTGATTTGTAGAGTGATCTGTAGGATTATCTGTACATACAGTGTTATCTATAGTTGTTTGTATAGTGTTCTAAGTACAGTATGTGATGTCTGAACATACAGTCTTATCTATAGGTGTTTTGGCTGATATACGTTTCGTAAGTAGGTCTTGACAATTATTGATATTGATGCGTTAGGACCCCTGTAAGCTGATGTGAACGTGGTTTGTAGTGTCTCAGAATACACTGTTCTGTCCTCACATAGTTAAACAAAGTTAGTGGGAATAGTTAAAGAAAAAGTCACCTGAGGATGGGTTCATGGTGCTCCAGGGGCCGTAGAGAGATCTGAATAGCGAAAAGGAGCATCCCAAGGTACCAACTAATGTACATCGATAACCGAAATGGTTAGTCCAAATTTTGGAGCTACAGACGCATTAAAATCCTGTTCTAAGTGGAGTGTGTTTAGACTTTTGTTGACTTTTGTTGGAGAGTAGTTGGTTTCAGTAAGTGGTTGGTTTGTAGAGTGTCTCTGTAGAGTGATATCTGTTGTAGAGAGGAAGTGTATCTATAGAGGTTCCTGTCCATCTTGATGCTATACTTGTAAACCACTCAGAATCTAGCCTGTAGTTACATTCAGGTTATTCTAAAGTCTCTGATATTCTTGAATTCTTACTGACAAGTCTGTAGAGTGCTGTACAGTAATGTGTATATGGATAGCTTGAAGGACAGTTGTATGTCCATTAACCAGAAAATATCAATTTTGACTGTAATTGTGTTATTACCATACTTGCACCTCATAGATGGAATGAGTTGTTATAGATTCGAGAAAGAGCCTCCCAATATAACGTAAGGTGTTCATTCACCGACTCTGGTTTCTTCTATTTATTTATTTTTATTTTTTTTTCTTTCTAAATCTGAAGCTCACGGAAAACCGCCATATCTCGTCGAGTATTCAAATGCAAGGGAAATAAACCAGCAAGCTGACTATAGTAACCACGATAGAAGAGGTCTCAGCTTGAATTTATCGATTCCCACTCATATTCAACTCGCACCCTCAAAATCAAGTATCCACGGTTCGATCGGTCACAATACAGTCCAATACTGTATCTTAAACTTCTTAGCTTAAGTAAAAGCCAACTAAACTGCTCACAAATTAATTAGAATATTTTTTATTTTTTATTTTTCAAATGTCGGAACCCGGGCCATCTGAGATCGACTGGGCCGTTTGAGACTAATTTTTTCTTTTCCCGATGCGCATGGTTATCTCCATCTCAACAGGGCACGAGTCTGTTTGACACAAGGCTGCAGGGCTGTGCAATGAGACAATGCCATGAAGAGGGGTGATGAGTGAACGACTGAATAGCTGAATAAGTGAACACCTGTTTTTCTGGTGGCAAACAGATACCTCTCATATCGCCACAGTGCATATCTCAAGCACGATTTTTTATATGCACCTTTTTTATATGCACCTTTTTCTTCTTTATAATCCGTTTTACGGAGTTACGTGTCCCACTGCGGACTTGCATTTAAAGTTTCCCACCACACACGCACTCCAAGTCAACACTAACTCAAGGGTTAAAAGCCGCGGAAACAAAAAACACTTTACTCCGAACAGTCTTTCACAATGGGTGAGTAATCTTCCACTGCTACACTACACAACATGTCTAACCTAGGAACTTCTCTGTGGCTCCAACCTCCGCGAAACTCGCCAATCTGGCAACAGCTGGCCACGACCATCCAAGGCCTCAAGCCCAACTTTTCCGACTCGGAAAACTTCGAGCCTCATATCACGCTGACCTCCAACATTTCCGTCAACACCCAGGGCCAGGTGGACTTTGTGTTGGATCGAGCGGTGGCTGCTGCTAAATGCGTCCCTCAGGGCTTCCAGATTCACCTGTCGTCAGTGAAATACGGCTCACGGTTCTTCAAAAAGGTCTATCTCCAAGTTGAACCCACTCCAGAGCTGCTCTCGCTCGCTCGAATATGCCGAGAGGACTTTGTGTACATGCCCGAAGCCATGTCTCAGGCACGCAACTACCAGGCCATGTCTGCTGAGGAGCGTCAGAAAATCGACACACAGGTGGGCCAACGGGCGGCAGAATGGACCCGAAACGAGTACGATCCGCACGTGTCGCTGGTGTACTCGGACTTGTACCCTGTGGAGGATGCGGACCGACGGACGATTGAAACGCGTCTGGAAGACACATTCGGGTCTGGATACGAAGACAGCGGACTGGGATGGAAAAATGGCCGTTTTGCACTGGTGAGATGCGAGGGGCCGGTCGATGAATGGGAGGTGCTGGGTGTGCGAGATTTCTAAAGGCGAAAAGGAAAAACAAACACATAGAACCCAGGCATGCCTGGTTAATGAATTAATGTCTTATGCTGGAGTAGTACTAGAGAACTGGTATCGTCTATTGTCGTGTGCATCGATTGTGCATGTCAGAGAAGTGATTTGGTGCATGGAGCTGTTTTAGGCAAGAGTAAGGGTTGTAGAAAGTCATACTGGAGGCATTTGCATGTAGTGAGCACATCTTCATATGACGTACACTACTAGTATTCAATTGTAAGTACTTAAGCTGTACTTGTAGAAACAGCTAGCTACAATACTGGGATACTTACTGTTTTACAGCATAGTGTCTTATGGCCCAATCACCTTAGGTTGAACGTATCATCGTCAATATCAACCACACCGGCTAGTGAATAGCACCATTAGAAAGCCCTTCTCTTGGACATCACTCCAGTATAAAAATCTCCCCTTTCACTACATCGCTTACAATTTTTATTTTTTTTGTATCAATTTTCATAACTGGTTAGTTCTCGGGGTCCCCTTTTTCCTCCTCTAATGCTGCCTTACACATGTCATTCCACCCAGTAGGAGGCTCCATCTCCATCAACTCCTCAGGCATGGCCAGAAACTGCATACTCAGTCCAGCCTCCATATGCCAAGCAAAGTGGCAGTGAAAGGCCCAGATGCCTGGGTTGTCAATGACAAACCGGATAAGCACCCAGCCATACCCATCCACCTGCAGAGTATCTCTCATAACCTGTCCTCTATCGGGAATATTTTCATATCGTCCGAAATTGAAATACGAGTTGCCGGAGTCGAGAATCCAAAACTTGTGTCCATGGAGATGGAAAGGGTGAGCTCCATCGTCGAGATTGTTGATGACCAGGTCGATAGTTCGCGTAGAGTTGACTGTGACAGTGAGCTGATCAGGTCCCCAGTGTTTGTTAGGACCATCAGCAAACATTTCCAGAGGTTTTTCTCTGAGGAACTGAGACAATGTAGCCTCCTTAGCAGGTCTCCAGGTAGTAGCATTGAAAACACCCCGTTTAATAGCTCCTTGTTGTCTATGAAAGGCAGCATGAAGTTCAACAAAGTCGCCTCGTTCAGGAATGGGATCGTTGTACTTTGGAGTAAGCATGGTTGTGTTAAGTTCCAAACACTCGACAGTACCGTCAAAATCCTTCCATTTGACATCCTGAGGATCGCCGTTTTCAATGAGATACTTAGGGTCTCCTTTGGCAATGAGTTTCTTCACCTTTTCAGTATGACTGGGATACGACAAAATAGCTCTGACGTTGATATCCAACTCCTCGTTCATCTCAGAGTAGCAGTGAGGATTGAACTCGGTTCGAAGCCAGAACTGGTCGTCAATTTCTCGTTTGTCTGTTTTCAACAAAAACGAGTACCGCTGAGCATTGGCTACTCTTGCTGCTTGTAGTTCATAGGGCTCAATAGAGAAACCCTCAACTTCAATCAAATCAAACTTATGCTGGTCAATGGAAAAGTCGATTTCACTCATAGCTCCAGCGTTGATGATTCGGATTCTGTAAGTCTTGTCTTCCTCCACAGGCACAATTTGTTTCTGAAGCTGCACACACTCTCTATCAGTGTACTTTGAACAGTCAAACTCACCCATACCTTGAATGAGACCAGCTTGAGGCACAGGTTCGTCGTTTTCACCGTTGGGGTAAAGGTATCCAGGCATGTACTCTCTGGCCATCTCATGGTACCAGTCATTCACAAACAAGACAATCTCCTCATCATACAAATGTTTGTAAGCTTCATCTTCTTTAGGAGAATGAATCACCATAGGACCCGCTACTCCATCAATAGCCTGTAAGTCCCAATGAGAATGGTACCAGTATGTGCCAAATTGGCCATCTAACGTAAAGTTATACGTGAAACTCTCTCCAGGCATGATTCCACACTGAGTGACGCCCAAAACTCCGTCCATGAAATTAGTTCCTTTCTGAAACATGCCGTGAAAGTGCATACCTGTAGGATCACTGCCCTCGTTTTTCACATGCACCACAATGCGATCTCCCTCGTTCGCCTCAACCAACGGTCCAGGAAACTTGCCGTTGATAACAGTCATTTTTCGTGATACTCCATCGGGTGCTCCGACAATATCAGAAATGGTCCAGAAGTACTCTCTCGTTTGAGGCTCACTGGACGAGTTCCACAGCCCGTTTTTGCTCAGATGGTACTCATCCAGCGTATTTCTCTGCCAGGGCTGTAATCTCCGTCCCAGAGAGTCCACCTCAGCTTTCCAGCTCTTGCTGGTTTTCAAGTGTCTGATGACAAAACCCACAATGAGCACCACCACGACCAAGGCGATAATGAGCCCTGTCTTAAGACTCACAGGCGGCTTCTTGCGAAACTGCTTCTGCTTCTTTGTGTTCTTTTTGCCCCCTAGAAGACCAGCGCCGATATCTGCAGCCTCATCATCGACACTGTAGTCGTCAGCCAGGTCTGCCAGCTCATCCAGCTCTTGGTCTACGTCGTAGGCGCGACTGTCAATGTCGTCGAGCTCCAAATCGTCGTCGGCGATGTTTTTGTATGCCATTGTGTGTAGGACTGAAAAAAAGAAGCCGTATGAAAATGTATACTGATCTAACCGAGAACCTTATCGTTAGGTCTACATGAGAGTGTACATGTGTGGTGCACACCAGTATATCATGCTAACCAACACGACTGCCATTGGTTGGGAGCTGCAGCACGTGGTCATCGCGTGCCCTACAAGATGAACGGCACTGAACAGGAGACAAAGAGAAGGGGAAAAATTGAAAAACACAGATAGAGAAGCAAAAAGACGGCTTCTAGAGCAATAATACGAAGCCAACAAACGAATTGGTAATGTTACAGCCCCTACTGCTGCCGTTTTATGGTTATGAAAAATTCGGTATTTAAGCCCAAAATTTCAAGCCCAAAATTTGTGACCTAAAAACGTGCAACGGTTGTGCATATGGTGGAATTGATACGTATACAGTCGTAACTTGTGAAATGGCCCAGCAACTGTTTTTGTAGGGTCTTTCTTTTTTTTTTTTTTTTTTTTTTTTTTTTTTTTTTTTTTTTTTTTTTTTTTTTTTTTTTTTTTTTTTTTTTTTTTTTTTTTTTTTTTTTTTTTTTTTTTTTTTTTTTTTTTTTTTTTTTTTTTTTTTTTTTTTTTTTTTTTTTTTTTTTTTTTTTTTTTTTTTTTTTTTTTTTTTTTTTTTTTTTTTTTTTTTTTTTTTTTTTTTTTTTTTTTTTTTTTTTTTTTTTTTTTTTTTTTTTTTTTTTTTTTTTTTTTTTTTTTTTTTTTTTTTTTTTTTTTTTTTTTTTTTTTTTTTTTTTTTTTTTTTTTTTTTTTTTTTTTTTTTTTTTTTTTTTTTTTTTTTTTTTTTTTTTTTTTTTTTTTTTTTTTTTTTTTTTTTTTTTTTTTTTTTTTTTTTTTTTTTTTTTTTTTTTTTTTTTTTTTTTTTTTTTTTTTTTTTTTTTTTTTTTTTTTTTTTTTTTTTTTTTTTTTTTTTTTTTTTTTTTTTTTTTTTTTTTTTTTTTTTTTTTTTTTTTTTTTTTTTTTTTTTTTTTTTTTTTTTTTTTTTTTTTTTTTTTTTTTTTTTTTTTTTTTTTTTTTTTTTTTTTTTTTTTTTTTTTTTTTTTTTTTTTTTTTTTTTTTTTTTTTTTTTTTTTTTTTTTTTTTTGCTAACAACCACCTAATCTCTAGTTACTCCATTACTACAGCTTTACTTATGATTTCTACTGAATAATTTATTTATTTTTGTATATATGATCACGCAACTCTTCCAGGTCTCACTCTATACGAACCCATCATCTCACCATTGCCACTATCATCGCCATAGACAATCTGAGGCACTGGGGGAATGCTCTGCACGTCCAGATGCTGCTGAGAGTGTTGAAAGGGATGAGAAGAGGGAGATGTCTGAACTGACGAAGTAGGAGACATGTTGAAAGTATGATAGGGTTGTGTAGGTGATCTCTGCGGCGATTGAGGAATCTGAGGAGATTGAGGAGTCTGGTAAGGACGTACTGGCTTCCTGATCGAAGTATAGCCCTCAGAAGCAGTACTAAAACTTCCCCTTCTTCCATTCCTCTCTTTCTCTCCACTTTCCACAATCGTATCCCATAGTGACAAACCCTCAGTGGACATTCGATAGTCAAACTCTCTCAAATGCTTCTTGGGGTTCTCACTAGCATAGTACGCCTCTCTATGGGCAGTAATGGACACCACTTCGGCCATAAAGTTGTCAAAAGGCACGCCAATGAGTTCTCTCTGAGCTGAAGCAATGTACATGAAGTTGCCAATTTCCCACAGTCTGTAAATCCTCTGATGAGTAGGATCAGCCACCAGAAGACGACACAGCTCCTGAACTCGCATATGGATCTGCTGAAAGGCCATATACACTGCTCGTGTGTACACCAAGTTGACTTGGTCGTCGTCTGAAAACTTGGACCGTCTCCAATGCTGAGCCACAGAGTGAGAGCGTCGTACAGCTCGTTCGAGTGAGTCACAGATGAGGTTTCTCTGAATAGTGTTGCCTCTCATTTTATCCTCCATCTCAGCCATAATCATGTACCCTGTAGCCCTAACCACATCAGCACTGAAGGGTACGGGTTGTAGGAACAGCTTGTTCATCTCTGTTTGCAGCGTATGAGAGAACGTCTCTGAAAAACCCTCAGATTGCACTCCTCGAGCAATGTAGTCTCTCATAGCTGGAGAAGAGACAGCTGCCACGTCTTCATCCAGTGACAGGTCCAGTAGAGCCTCATACCAGTGAATGTGTTTAGAGATTGAAGTCGCCAGTCTAGACACAAACTCCAGACTCTTGAACCACTGCTGAGAGACAGTAGCGTCGCCAAAAATCGCATTTACCAGCGTGGCGTCCTGGGTGGGAATCCAGTTGACTGGGGGAGCCGGAGGCATGTCTGGAGTGACTTCCCACTGCTCTGCTTCGGCTTCTTTGAGCAGTTCCACCAGACCCATAGCAGGAACAGGAACAGGCACTGGAGGGTTGAAGAAGCCTGCAAAGAGAGATTGGAAGAAGATTGCTGGTTCCTGAGGTGATCTCTGGGCTTGCAGTTCGAGTAATAAGGCGTCATCGTGGTCCTCTCGCTGCATATATTGATTCCTACTGCTTGGGTTGTTGAGAATCTGAAAAGCAAAAGAGTAGCAGCAAAAGTTGCGGAATCCAGACACGTTGTCTGTGTCTTTGAGGGTTCGTAGCGTTTCTGTCCTGAAAGCCTGCTCGATATCGTGATTGGAAGCGTCTGGTTGGCAGTCAAGGATAGTATGAAGTGCATAGTGTTCTCCAGGGATAGGGGGAACTACTGAAGATACTGTAGAGATCTGAGACTCCAGAGAAGAACTTGACGAAGAAGGAGATACCTGGGGCACAGTAAAGTCGTCAGCTGAGATTGTAATCAGAGGAGGTGATTCGGTTCGTACTGGTGCTGGAGGAGGAGGAGGTGCCTGAGGTGGAGGAGGTGGTCTTTGAGTTGGAACTGGGGGAGCTTGACCTGGAATTGGAGGAGGAGCTGTTGTAGGTGCTCTGGGACGTGAAGACGAACTGCTGGAAGTACTGGCTAAGCTGGAAGTGCTTCTAGCCGGGGTTAGTGAGGGTTGAGAGCGGGTAGCTTGAAGTTGAGCTGAAGGAACGCGAGTTTGGGGGTATGGAGCTGTCCAGGTTGAAGTGGTGGCTGGTTGTGTACGTCCTGGTGAGCCTGTTGGTCGTGGCTGTGAGGTGTTTGAGGCAGTAGGGCGTGTTTGTGAGGCAGCTGGTCTCGAAGCTGATGTTGGGGCACCTTGTCTTGGTGATGCAGCTGGCCTTTGTGTCGTTTGGGCAGGTCTCTGTGTCGTTTGGGCAGGTCTCTGTGCTGGCCTCGGCTGTGTTCTCGTAGGAGAAGGTGACATACGCCTGGCAGTAGGTCTAGGAGGTGCTAGAGACGTAGCTGATCGAGATCTACCGTGAGATCTACCACTGCTCGGCAAAACCAACGACTGAACAGGTCTAGAAGTGACATTTCCTCTAGGTAACGACGGAGCGGATGTCGTGACTGGAGAAGCTGGCAGAATGAGTGATTGCACAGACGTAGCACTCTGTCCTTCTCTCAGTTGAGCCACTCTAGCCTCTTCATTCAAACGGTGGTTTTCCTGCGGGGAAGCTCCCTCGTGGTAAGTCGTGTATGCCCGTATAGTGACGGAATCGCCTGTAGGACGGGGTGTGTATGTCGGAGGAGCATCTTCCATGGTGGTGGTGGTGGTGTTAGAGGTGGAAATGTTGGAGGGTAAAAATAAAGTCGTCAGTGAGAAAGCGTTTACGCTAGATTGCGGCTTAGCTTTCATGTGAGAGCTGCAGCGGGTGCATGAACGATGCACGAATGGAGTACGATGAGGTCAGCCAAGCGAAAGTGTGGGGTTGTGGTAGTAACGGGGTGATATTTGTGTCTCCGTATGAGTTCTACAGTGTGGTATTTGGGGTGTAGTTGTGGTGGCTTCTATCTACCCGTATAGCCTATCGTAATAAGATAGACTATTTTTCAGGCTGCTGGTTAGACTTTACAAGTCCAGCCTTTATAGAGTTCAGAGGAGACAATGGTATGAAGCAGAGGTATAAGGTGGTACAGTAAGGTGTGTGTGGCTTGTGTATAGAGCCAGTTTTGAGCAGTTCTAACAACACAAACAGCTGTTGTTCTATATCGTCTATCTACGGCTAAAATTGACTTACAGAGTTTGTAGTGCCGTGTATTTGAGAAGGGAGCTATTTTTGGATCTCCCAACGGAATATGCAGTGAGTGAAAGTCCGACTGGAGTCAGCTGGTGTAGGCATTGCAAAAAAAAACAAAAAAAAAAACAACCTGCCATTGAATCAGCTACAATATAGTGCTATTGGCTACGTTTAGGAGGTGCATCTTGAATGAATTGAAGGTTGTTTTGTCTAGTGGAGGTAAAACAGCTTGGTCATGATGACCATGTTAAATCTAGCTATAACTGAAAGAAGCCATAAATATGGACATGCTGTACACCTCAATCAACGTCAGTACAGTGTTACACCGTGTTACAGCACTGAATGTATATATAGAAAACCACCCAATGCCTGCATCCATCGCAAATCCGATTTTGTCCGCATTTCTCATGCACAATCCATGAGGTACTTGTACCCGGCTTGGAAGGAATAGCCAAAAGGGTATGCCGTGAAACAGCTTGGCATGGTAATGAGGTGGTACCAGTAAGTTGGAGATGGCCAATTGGACGTAAATTCCATTATATCAAACTTGTGTCGTCTAACAATATCCTTGTTCAACTAGCCAATCACGCGCACGAAAGCAATTACCACTAGTTAGGTGGATTTTTGGACTCCCTGGACCTAGTATTTGACATACACCTCTTATGAAATCACATCCACTTGGCTGTTACTGTTACTGTAGGGATAACAGAATAAGCAGTAGCAAATTGTTAGAACATACAACACAGGCAGCACCTACTCTGAACACAGCATTTTCTATGCTACATTAACCTGAGACACACTAACCACACTAAAAACTCGAAACCGTTTTATCTCTCAAGCCAGGGCTTTGGCACTAGGCTGAACATCCAATCATGTAAAAGTCGGTACAATTGAGCCAGTTAAAAAGTTGTAGTGTTACAACTATCGTATATTAGTAGTGAGGCCGAAACTGCCCCAAAATTCACTCAATTGAATGAGACTGTGTCTTCCTGTACACGCCTTGTCTTTCACCCCTTTGCTAGCACAAGGGAACTCTAATTCACCCTGATTATGTAACTGGTGCAGAATCCAGGCATTGGTGTGGGTGCTGATCACACGACCTTTTGGGGTGTCTTACAAACGCCCGCCCTAAAAAGGGGTCTATTCTTGCCTGAAAAAATTCCACCTGCTGAGAAAACCCAGGCAAACGACAGCAAACACATCCAAACCTCACTTCTCAAAAGTGGGGTTTACACCAATTATTTCCCCTCCCTGAGAGGAGGTGTGCCAACGGAAGTAAAAGGACATTGCTAACAGTGCTCTGGGGAGTACTACAGTATGGCAAACACTACAGAATGGTCAATTGAATGGCTACGAAAAAACTGGTCCAACAGCTCTTTCAAAACACCCCCAGAACATCCCTTTGCCTTCCCCTCTGTGAGGGGTTGACTAGACCATCTTGGTAGTTTGAGAATGTGGGGAATATGGGGAAGTGAGGCGTATATATATCTTGAAAGGCGGAATTATTCTGTACCCTAACTACTCTCAACATGGTCAACTTCACAGTGGACCAAATGCGGTCCTTGATGGACAAAGTCACCAACGTGCGCAACATGTCGGTCATTGCGCATGTGGATCACGGCAAATCTACACTTACCGACTCGCTGGTGCAGAATGCAGGCATCATTTCAGCTGCCAAGGCTGGTGAGGCTCGATTCACCGATACCAGAAAGGATGAACAGGAACGAGGTATCACTATCAAGTCCACTGCTATCTCCTTGTACGCTCAACTGTCTGACGACTATGTGAGTCAGATTGATCAGAAGACTGTTGGAAACGAATTTCTGATTAATCTGATCGACTCTCCTGGTCACGTGGACTTTTCCTCTGAAGTCACTGCGGCTCTACGAGTCACCGATGGAGCTCTAGTTGTCGTTGACTGCATTGAAGGAGTATGCGTGCAGACCGAAACTGTCCTCAGACAAGCTCTAGCTGAACGAATCAAACCCGTTTGTGTCATTAACAAGGTCGATCGAGCCCTGCTTGAACTCCAATGTACCAAGGAAGATCTGTACAAGACGTTCTCGCGAACAGTCGAATCAGTCAATGTCATCATTGCTACCTACTTTGACAAAACCCTAGGACCTTGTCAAGTGTACCCTGAAACTGGCACTGTTGCTTTTGCGTCTGGTCTACACGGCTGGGCATTCACTATTCGTCAATTTGCAGTCAGATACGCCAAGAAGTTCGGAGTTGACCAGAACAAGATGATGCAGCGACTGTGGGGAGACAACTTTTTCAATCCAAAGACAAAGAAGTGGTCTCATAAATCCAAGGACGAAAACGGCAATGAGCTAGAGAGAGGTTTCAACATGTTTGTTCTGGACCCCATCTTCACCATTTTCAACGCCATCATGAACTTCAAGAGCCATGATGTTCCTACTCTTTTGGAGAAGCTCAACATTTCTCTCAAAGGAGATGAGAAGGAGCTTGAAGGCAAGTCTTTGTTGAAAGTGGCTATGCGAAAGTTCCTCCCTGCTGCTGATGCTCTGCTTGAAATGATTGTCATTCATCTTCCCTCCCCTGTAACTGCTCAAAAGTACCGAGCTGAGGTTTTGTATGAAGGCGATGTGACTGATGCTAACGGAGTTGGTATCCAGAACTGCGATCCTAACGCGGATCTGATGCTGTACGTTTCAAAGATGGTTCCTACTTCCGATAAAGGCAGATTCTACGCTTTTGGACGAGTGTTTGCAGGAACTGTCAAGTCTGGTATGAAGGTGAGAATCCAGGGTCCTAATTATCTGCCAGGCAAAAAAGATGATCTTTTCGTAAAGTCGATTCAGAGGACTGTACTTATGATGGGACGAACAGTTGAGCCTATTGATGATGTTCCAGCTGGAAACATTGTAGGACTGGTGGGTATTGATCAGTTCTTGCTCAAGTCAGGCACTCTCACCACCGATGAAGCAGCTCATAACCTGAAGGTGATGAAGTTCTCCGTTTCCCCCGTCGTTCAAGTTGCTGTGGAAGTCCAGAACGCCAACGATCTTCCTAAACTTGTGGAAGGCCTCAAACGACTCTCAAAGTCTGATCCCTGTGTTCTCACCTTCATTTCCGAATCTGGAGAACACATTGTAGCGGGAACAGGTGAGCTTCATCTTGAAATCTGCTTACTCGATCTCGAACAAGACCATGCTGGAATTCCTCTCAAGAAGTCCTCTCCTGTGGTTGCTTACAGAGAGACTATTTCTGAAAAGTCTGAAGGCAGAGCTCTCAGTAAATCAGCCAACAAACATAACAGAATCTGGGTCACTGCTGAACCCATCTCTGAAGAGTTCTGTGTGGCTGTAGATGAGGGAAAGATTTCAGCCAGAGAAGATTTCAAAATCAGAGCAAAGACCTTGGCTGATGAGTACAACTGGGATCTCAACCATGCACGAGCTATCTGGTGCTTTGGACCTGACGGAACTGGTCCTAATACTCTGGTAGACACCACCAAAGCTGTTCAGTACATGCATGAAATCAAAGACTCATGTGTAGCTGGCTTTCAGGAAGCTACAAAGGCTGGACCTCTGTTTGGAGAGAGTATGAGAGGAGTGAGAATCAATATGATGGATGTGGTACTTCACGCTGATACTATCCATAGAGGCACTGGTCAGATCATGCCTACAATGAGACGAGTCACGTATGCTGCTTTTCTCATGTGTCAGCCGAGAATTGTGGAGCCTGTGTTTTTGGTGGAAATTCAGTGTCCAGAGAATGCAGTCGGAGGTATCTACTCGGTTTTGAATAGGAGAAGAGGACAGGTTATTTCAGAAGAACAAAGAGCAGGCACTCCTCTGTTCACTGTCAAGTCGTACTTACCTGTAAATGAGTCCTTTGGATTCACTGGAGAACTCAGACAAGCCACTTCAGGTCAGGCCTTTCCTCAGATGATTTTCGACCACTGGGAAGTTATGGGAGGTTCACCATTGGAACCGAATACAAAGCCGGGTCAGATTGTAGCAGAGACAAGGAAGCGAAGGGGAATGAAGGAGAATGTGCCGGCGTATACTGAGTACCACGATACTCTTTAGTTTTTGAGTCAAGTTTTTAGTGAATATATGTGTGTGTAAAATGATGAGTTTTTTCGAGCTTCGACATTTACTGGTTAATTGTAGGATACAGGAGTTGGACTCTGTACGGCTCCCCGTATTCTATTAAAGTCGCGAAAAAGAAATTACAGTCCTTGAATTTAGTCTAGTGTTACTTGGATTTCAAACGGATGTCAACTAAATTTTGAAAGGCAGTTGGGAAATAGAGTAATTACTTGACTCTACTTAACTAACTGTCACTTTTCACTCCCCTCGACTCACGGCTCACCACAGCCACTCTGGAGACATAAGACCCACACCATTCTCTTCCCCTCACCGCCAGGATCAAAATGCACTCTTCAGAATTACGATAGCGTGATTTGAACCCGATTCGTAGACACCCCAAAACCCCACCCCCAGGCATGCGGCTCGGAAATTCAACCTCCAATATGACCAGTCAGACCGTTATAACTCCGGTCACTTTATAATTCCGTCTCACTTTAATTCCGGTCACTTTAATTCCGCCTCATTTTAATTCCAGCACTCAAGAAACCTACCCCTAGAGGCAATGGATTTGGGTAGAATTTTGACTGAAGGTTGGCTGAGACGCCAGGAGCTTGTGGTTAAATTCCTGAGCCTGTTAGCTGTGTTAATTGTTCTTCTAGCTACAATATGTTCCACCTTACAGAGTCATGATGTTACAACTATATAGCCCATACAAAGAAACAAAAAAAAAAAGTACCAGTAATATTGCTGACTGTGTACAATAGCTACTTCTGAACTCCTGCCTCTTTTCTTACCTCCGCATAATCAAGTCTAGACTAACTCAACTTTAAGACGAGCTAATACCATACTAAGACATTGAGGGGTTCTTCCCTCTTGTCAAGTTAACCATGCTCTCAATCCTGTTTGGCCTCACCTGTTTCTTCATTTCCTGGTCTCTAATCTCTCAATATGACCTCAAACGACGCCAAAAACTGTCCGGATACTCCTACCCTCCCACAGCTTCCAACGGCTTTCTCGGCTGGAGAGGACTTATTTACCAGCTGTCTGGTTTTGTTAGGGACGTTGGACCTGCTGGCTGGGGAGCTCAATTTGAAAAACACGGAAAAACGCATCTTTACCCTGTGTTCCCTACACAGCTGCTTGTTACTCGAGACCCAGATAACGTAAAGGCGATACTGGCGACCCAATTCAAAGACTTTTCGTTTGGAATCCGCAAAGAAGCCCTGTGTCCGTCTTTGGGGTACGGAATTTTCACTGTTGAGGGCTCCAGTTGGTCTCACAGTAGAGCTCTGTTGAGGCCTCAGTTTTCTAGAGAACAGATATCCAGACTAGATTCTGTTGAGAAGCATTTTCAGGAGTTCTCTAAATGTGTGAATCAGTTTCAGGGAGGGTACTTTGATATCCAGAAACTGTTTTTCGCCCTGTCTATGGACACTTCTACTGATTTTCTGTTAGGCGAGTCAGTAGGTTGCCTTCGGGAAATGTTGGAAAAATCACATGTTGGGCAAAATTTTGGAGAAAAATTCCAGCACGCTTTTGACCGAGTTCAGAGACTGGTAGCACTGAGAGTAGTGTTTCAGGAGAATTATTGGATAGTAGGAGATGTTCTCTTTCGAAAGGAGTTCAGGGAAGTGAATCACCTTATTCAACAGTTTGTACAAGGCTATGTTGATAAAGCCTTGTTAGCTAGAGCCCAGAAAGCTGATATTTACACAAATCCAGATAAGTACATCTTTCTATACGAGCTAGCACGTGATACTACCAATCCCCGAGTTCTCAGAGACCAGGTTTTAAATATTCTCATTGCTGGAAGAGATACCACAGCTGCTACTTTATCTTGGCTTGTGTTTGAGCTTGGTAAGAAGCCGGAGATTTTCAGTAAGCTGAGAAAAGCTGTGATTTCTCACTTTGGAACTACCACTGAAAACATCTCCTTTGAAAGTCTCAAACAGTGTGAGTACTTACGTTACGTTCTAAACGAAGTCCTCAGACTCCATCCTGTGGTTCCTATAAATCTAAGGGTGGCTCTAAAAGACACTACTTTGCCTAGAGGAGGTGGCCCTGATGGAAATGAACCCATATTCGTGCCAAAGGGTCAAAAAATCAACTATGCCGTTTACTGGACTCATAGAGATGTTGAATACTGGGGTGCTGATGCTGAAGAATTCAAACCGGAAAGATGGGATACATCCTCTCCTGGACCTCTGGGTAAAGGATGGGAGTTTTTGCCGTTCAATGGAGGTCCTAGGATTTGTTTAGGACAGCAGTTTGCGCTTACGGAAATGGGCTATATTCTCACTAGACTTGTTCAAGAGTATAGCGATATAGGTCTTGATGAGGAGTACCATGATAGACCGCTGAGAGTGAGGCATTCGATCACCATGAGTCATGGAGATGGTGTGAGGGTGAGGTTAGTTAAGGGGTGAAAAAAATAGTTGAAATAAATACGAAAAAACAAAAAAAAAGAACCAAGGGAGGGGTACGATTTTTTTCAAAAATAGAAATCCCTAGAAATCCACAGATCGTGAGATAGTAGCGTTCCTATTGCTGTATTGAAGTTGTAGTGTTGTGGTGTGGTCAAAAAAGCATTAGAAAAACATGGACGGGGGTACGAGTTTTTCAAAAAAAAAAAATGCCCCGAAATGCCCTAAATAATCTCAATTCCAGCAGTTTCACTGTATTCAACTCGTAGGGTCGATGGTGTGATTTTCTTTTTCTTTTTTTTTCTTTTTGAACACCATCAAACTCTGGTCAAGCAAGCCAAGTGAAAAACCTTAGCTCTAGTGCCAAGTAATTTGTTGAATAACCTTATATTCGTTACCCCACAGTGTGAGATTCACCATAGACGCCACCCAGTAGTAATATCTATACATACAAGCAATCACCACTTCTACAACCAGTCACGTGACCAAAAACCACCTCATTATCCCTCATGATGCCTTATCTTCTTGTAACTCTTTGTTGAGCCGCACGTCTTCCCGGATGTCCGTGCATATATCTTCATGCACCTTCACTCACCCACCCAACCACAACACCATGGGCCACTACGTCACTCTCGCCACGTGCAACCTGAACCAATGGGCTCTGGACTTTGAGGGCAACCGGGATCGAATCCTGGAGTCTATCCGCGAAGCCAAACGCCAGGGAGCTTCTCTTCGAGTAGGTCCTGAGCTTGAAATCACCGGATATGGATGTCTGGATCATTTCCTTGAAGGCGATCTTTACCTTCATTCCTGGGAAGTGTATGCTGAGATCCTTGAGCACCCCGATACTGCCGACATTATCCTCGACATTGGCATGCCTGTGATGCACAAAAACGTCAAGTACAACTGTCGAGTTATCTCTTACAACCGGGAGATTCTTTTGATTCGACCTAAACTGTCACTGGCTAATGACGGCAACTACAGGGAGATGCGATACTTTACACCCTGGCCTAAAGCGAGATACGTGGAGGACTACACTCTGCCTCGATTTGTGCAAAACGCCTGTGCTAATGAGTCTGCTGTGGTGCCTTTTGGAGACTGTGTTCTGTCCACTAAAGACGCCGTGATTGGTTTCGAAACCTGTGAGGAGCTCTTCACACCCCAATCGCCTCATATCGGCATGTCTCTTGATGGAGTGGAGATTTTCACCAACTCTTCGGGTTCTCATCATGAACTCAGGAAGCTCAACACCAGGATGGAGTTGATTAGAGAAGCCACTGCAAAGTGTGGAGGCATTTATCTGTATGCCAACCAGAGAGGATGCGATGGAGACCGTCTGTACTACGACGGATGTGCCGTTATCGCTGTTAACGGCGAGGTTGTTGCCCAGGGTAAGCAGTTTGGCCTTGATGACGTTGAGGTGGTGTCTGCTACTCTTGATCTTGAAGCTGTAAGGTCCTACAGAGCTTCCAAGATTAGTCAGTGCATGCAGGCTGCCAATTCTCCGTGTTACGCACGAGTCACGTGCAAAGCAGAGCTATCTCCCTCTTCTGTCACCTTTGACTCTGAGGTGTATCCTACTCCTACCAGAGAGATCAGATACCACTCTCCTGAGGAGGAAATCGCACTTGGACCTGCATGCTGGATGTGGGACTATGTGAGACGATGCAGAGCTGCTGGTTTCTTTGTACCTCTGTCTGGAGGTATTGACTCGTGTGCCACTGCTACCATTGTTTATTCAATGTGTGTTCTGGTAGCTGATGCAGCCAACAACGGCAATGAGCAGGTTGTCAAAGACGCTAGAGTGGTCACTGGAGACCCTGATTTCGTCCCTACTGACCCCAAAGAGCTGTGCAACCGAATTTTCCATACTTGTTTTATGGGCACTGAGAACTCTTCCAAGGACACTAGAAGCCGAGCTAAAGACCTGGCTGCTGCTATTGGCGCTTACCATACTGATCTCAACATGGACTCTGTAGTGTCAGCTGTTCGAGGCCTATTTGAGACCGTTACAGGTAAACGACCCATTTTCAAGGTCCATGGCGGCTCTCCTACTGAAAATCTGGCGCTTCAGAACATTCAGGCGCGTCTAAGAATGGTTTTGGCGTACCTGTTTGCTCAGCTGCTGCCTTGGTGCAGAGGACGAAGTGGAGGTCTTCTTGTACTTGGTTCTGCCAATGTTGATGAGACTTTGAGAGGATATCTCACCAAGTACGACTGTTCGTCGGCTGATATCAACCCCATTGGCGGTATTTCCAAGACTGACCTCAAAAAGTTCATTGCCTATGCTGAAACGAAATTTGATCTGCCTATTCTCAACTCTTTCCTTACTGCTGTCCCTACTGCTGAACTAGAGCCAATCACCAAAGACTACGTTCAGAGTGACGAGGTTGATATGGGTATGACTTATGATGAGCTTTCCGTGTTTGGACGGCTCAGAAAGGTCGACAAGTGTGGTCCTTACTCTATGTTTGTCAAGCTGTACCATGAATGGAGCCCTCGTCTGACAGCTGAGCAGATTGCCGCCAAGGTGAAGCGGTTCTTCTTCTTCTACGCCATCAACCGACACAAGACCACCGTTCTGACTCCTTCGTACCATGCTGAGCAGTACTCTCCTGACGATAACCGGTTTGATCTGAGACCTTTCCTCATCAACCCTGGATTCACTTGGGCGTCAAAGAAGATTGACGCTATTGTCAAGTCTCTGGAGACCAAGAAGAAGGAGGATTAGATAATACAAGTAGAGCAAATATATAGTAGTTTAAATGAGATTTTGTATTATTAAGTGGTGGTCCAAGTAAACCTTAACTGTGAGTTAGTTAAATGGGTACCTTGGAATGGAGCTATCTTGAAATTTTTGTATGAACAGGGCTAGATGTTATTGTATAATTGCTTTATTACATGTATTCTGCGACATTTTCACATTCCACTTTTATCCATCAGCCCGCGGGAACATTGGTTTTGCCTATGTAGAGCACTTTTTTCGTAACAAATGTCAACTAAGTAACCTTAACTAAGAGGAGAAAAACGGTGTTGGGTACTGCACTGTATGCTGAAACATCCTGCCATCCCACAAAGTCAAGACCTATACCATTCGAATCATGAGATCTCGGAGATTTCAAATCTGCGGTCATTAGATCATTCCCTCAGTAAATCACGTGCTGAGGTAATAGCACTGTTCAGTATTGTAGCTACAGTACTGTAATATTGTTCTCCTGTTTGCCATACTATAAGACAGAGGTCCAGAGTCATGACAATACTATTAAGAAGAATACTATAGACAACGCTCTCAATACAAGCACACAGTAGATGGCCATCATGTCAATTTATATTTGGCTACATACATCCAATTCATTTACTCAGTACTATCCCAGCCACTATTGGCAGTAACTGTTGTCCTGTAAGTCCATCTCACTGTAAGCCTTGGACTCGACTGCTCTACTCTGACCTTAACACAGGGAACCATTTAGCTACAATTGAAAGTCGGTTTTCTAGATATCTGATTTATACAGTACGTAGCAGCTACAGTACTTGTAGCTTGTGGTTGGCTCTTTTTTTTTTTTTTTTTTTTTTTTTTTCGTTAAATTGATAAATATATGATCTCGCTCACATGCTTCGTTCACTCGCATGTTCACTGGCATGCTCTCTTCGGTCACGCTCACATGCTCGTTCACATGCTTCGCATGTTCACTGCATGTTCGCTACGCTCTAAACGCGCCAAACAACGGCACCGTTTTATTCGACTTATCATTCCTCTTCCAAAAGTCAATCAAACTCAGCGCCGTCTTATCAGGCGCATCTTCCTGCACAAAATGCCCCGACTCCTGGAACACTATGAGCTGGTACTTGCCCTGCATCTGTCCCACCATGAGTCCCTTATCCAGCCGATCTGTACCTGCTAAAATCAGCAATCTTGCTGGAGAGCAAGAAATGAACTTGTCTGACAAGCCGGTAAACCACCCCTTCCAGTATGGTTTCGTCAACATCAAGTCAGTCCTCCAAGTGAGTCCAGAGCCCTCGCTTTTCAACGTAGGAGGGACAGAAACACAGGCTGACTCTCTGTTTCGGATAGTATGGCTCTGAACGGTCCATTCAATGCCTTTCTCAACTGTGGGAAACGATTTCGGCCGAGAATTGAGAATCTTCTGCATACTGTCCAGAGACTCAATAGCAGTACCTTCCACGACATCCAGTACAGCCAAACCAATGACATTTTGCTGAATCAGCTTGAGATGACACGCATTAGTAACCACTGCTCCTCCTAGAGAATGGCCCACCAAAATGAGATTGTTAGTAAGACCAAACTGAGCAACAACGTTAGCAACAACAAATGCAAAGTCGTTGGTGAATGCCTCCAGCGAGTAATCTGTACTCTCCACCTCAGTCTTACCATGCCCACGTGCGTCAAAAGCAATGATTCCAGGCAACTTGTTCTCTTCTCTGGCTTTAGCACTAGCAGCTAACTGGAACCGCTCTTCATGCATCATTTCACGCAATCGAACAGATAACAAGGCAAACGACTCTGCACACGATCCAGCACCATGATGGAACACGTAAACGGGAGCTTCAGCGTCGTCAGGAGGCGTGTAGTATACATTGAATGTATCACCGTCTCTGGCAACGCAAATCTTCTCACTGAAGTACTGAGGCCATTCTGCCGGGGCGTATTTTCGAGAGGGCTGTTTGGATTCGATTCCAATGAGCTGTGACAGAGTAGGTGTTGCTGATGATGTTGTAGTGGTCTTCTTAGGAGGAGGCATACCCAGGTCTCCTAGGCCGTCAGTTTCTTCTTGGGTGTCTTCGGTTTCTGTATCCGACCCTGAATCGGTGTCAACCAGCTCCAACACCTCTCGTGGAGGAATCATGCCGGGTTTTTTGTGTATTCCTCGTCGTAGTTGAGACATGTGATGGTAGGAATAAAAGCTGGGATAAGACCATGCGAGGCACGATATCAAAACGTTATTTGGAGAACAAGGAAAGGGCGGGTTGATTTTACTCGATGGTGAGATGGGGTAGAGGAATAGAAATTAGCACGTTTTGTTCCCTGGCGAATTCTCTACAAAATGCACTCTTTGGAATTTTGATGGGGGCATTTTCAGACACATCCAAAATGCACTTGCTAAATGGGCTGCACATACGATATACACTTAATATTGAAATATGAAAAAAAAAAAAAAAAAAAANTTTTCAGACACATCCAAAATGCACTTGCTAAATGGGCTGCACATACGATATACACTTAATATTGAAATAAAAAAAAAAAAAAAAAAAAAAACAACCTCAGAGCACTTGAACTGGTTCCAATGAGATATTACTCCTACAGTACTGTACCCTGTTTTCTGTTCCTCTGGAGGCTTTTGTATCATCACTTAGCTACAAGTACAAGTAGACCAGGTGTCACTGTAAGGTACCTGTTAAGAAATGCATATAAATATATAAATAATGAGCTCATACAGCTCTCACTTGTCGCTACCGCTCCAGCTCGCCAAACCACAACTTAATCTGCTCCTCTGTAATAATCCTCTGTATCAACTGAATATGACTATGCAGATTAGCCGTAAACCTCCTCTCAGAGTTCGTAATCAGACCCAGAAACAAACTGTTACCCTCCAGTATCACCGGCCCTGACGCTCCTAGAGCGTTCATAAAGAACTTGGCACCCTCACGTGACTTCAAAACCCGCCTACCACTCACATCTATCAGCCAATAGCAGCAATCAAAGTCGAAAATCTCCACTGGCAGCATATCAGGCGTGGTCAGAGGACATCCATAGACCAGGACGTACTTTCCAAACGCAAAGCACATGCGTCCTTGGTGCGGAAGTACGCAAATTTCCGTTTTCCATGGTTTCTCAGTATCGTAAACAGCTTCAACCACTTTAATTCCGTCTTTACAGGGAAAAACGACCCTTCCCTGGGCTAATCTGACCTCCACAGTTCGATCCACGTGGTTTAGAGCTCCGAGAAAGATCACTTTTTGTCGTTCAAAGCACGGAAAGTATGCAAACAGCTTGTCTGACATTTCATCAAGATTCTGAAACAACATGACAACCTCATGGCTATGGTTTCCGTATTCTATCCTGTACAGCAGAAACTTGTCAGGTTCAGGAAACTCCATCTCAATTGACTCTCCTTGAGCACTTTTACCAACTATACCTACTCCTCTGTTGTCCATATAAGTGTAGATACACACGTCTTTTTCCATAGCTGAGAAGTAGGAGTGAAAAGACGGAATGCTGGGATCCAGATCCGGCTTGGGACGCGTCTCATACTCCATAGTAGTCAAATCCAGCAACAGTACCGAGTCGTTTTCAGTCACCCAAGCGATTTCCGGATTTAACAGTCCACTGTGAGAATATCCGGTTTTTGTGTCTTGTTTGAACTGAGCCACGAAGAGATCCTCCCTTGAGAACTCCCCTGTCTGTGTCCCGAAACTGACTGCTGTTTTGAACCAGAAATCACAACTTCCGTCGTGCTGAAAAGTCCGATGCCAAGGTACAGCCAGTATCATGATTTCGTGCCAAAACAGCTCGTTTTGGTCTTCACAGACTGCTCTGAACGCGTCACATGACCGGTGTAGTTGTTGTAAGCTTCGCAAGTCGACAAAGTCCAAAATAGTCGTCCATAGTTCTGCTGGTAGACCGTACATATGTTGACAGCAAGGTTAGGTTTCAGTCAGGATGGCGTAAGACAGCTCTACTAAAAAGGTAACTAAAAGGGTAAGTTTTAGGTGGTGGTTTTGTTAAAAAACTAAAAAACAGCTAAATATTTATTCAATGACAATTCACCGTAGGGGTATCTCACGATACTCGTAGTACGAGTACGCTACAGTGATCGCTTTACTAAAGGGGAGCCAATAACAACAAAAAAAAAAAAAAAAAAAAAAAAAAA
>ULGX01000001.1:4662995-4675553 GCA_900519075.1 Yarrowia bubula | reverse complement strand
AAAAAAAAAAAAAAAAAAAAAAAAAAAAAAAAAGAGAGGTGCCTGGTATAAATCAGATGAGTTCTTTTGTGTATTCAACTACGGATAAATATACAGCTCAAAGGTATGGTCCTTTGGATGAGTCGAGTTAGCCGTCTTAAAACACTCCTGACAACAGTTAAAGTCTCCACACTCCACACAATGCACTTGTGTTTTTTCCAGAGTCTTTTCACAGCCGTTGCATTTAGCTGGTGTAGGGGTTTCAGCCTTGTATTCAGCTTTCTTAGGGCTTGTATGTGATGCCATAGAGTACTGAGTACTGTCTGGAGATTCGACTGTTTCCTTTACAGGTCCCTTCTCAGTACTCTTCTTCTGAAGAGCTGCAAACTCCTCAGCTAGTGTTTTCCCCACATCACTGAAAGAAGCCCGTTTTTGTTCCCCAACACCAAAAGAGAACGGTGTTTGTTTCTCCTGTTTGGGTGACTTTGCACTGAAAGAAAAATTGGCAGATTTGAGAAACTCTTCGGAAAAGGTGAACTTGTTGACCTTCTCCGTAACATCATCCACTTCCGACTTCTTAAAAGCAGGAAAGTTCTTTTCGCTTTTCACCAGATTTTCCGGAATCCAGGCCTTGGCGTACGTTACAACTTTCGGCTTAGTTGTAGGACTCTTTGGCTTAGCTGGCTGCAAGTCAGCTTCACTAATGGCTATGCAAAAGTTCTCCTGGTCGGCTCTTCTGTACACTTTATCGTGCTTAGCAGTGGCGTAAAAACACGTCTCATACTCTCCAGACGTCACTGCGTAGACGACTGGAGCACTGTTGAGATGGGAGATGCAGGAAATGACGTGTTTCGGAATAAGAGCTTCAGTGCTTCCTGCAGGGACTCTGAATTGGATAAAAGTAGCGTATTGCTCTGGTTTTTTGAGATGTACATTACTCTTCTTAGGAGATGAATGAGACACAGGGAACGCCTCCTCAATATCATCCACATCTTCTGTAGCCTTACTTTCCTTCTCCATACTGTCCAGTTTAAGCTTAAGAGCCCATATTTCACCTCTAAGCTTAGCCACCTCTTCTTCCGTCTTGACTTTAATCTCATCCATCTCTTCTTCAATGTAAGCACGCATCTGGTGTACTGAATCCACCACCGTTTCCAGCTTGCCATGAGCAACATGGTCTCTCATTGTCTCTTGAGTAATTGGACGAATGTACCACTCTGGAGCTGTGGAAGTCTTCAAAGATAGCCAGTTTCCGATTGCATATTCTTCCACAGGCATCCATCTTTCAGCAGACTCTGAAAACGCCAGTTCATAGCTCTTGAACGACTCAGGACACTTTTCAAAGAGCTTCTGGAAATGACCGTTGAACTCGTCCAGCGTACGGAAATGGATTTCAGACTCGATTTCAACCGATTGCGAGCTGTCCCCTCGTTGTAATATCACTTTTCGCATTGTTGTAGGGTGGTGTTTCAGCTTATCGATTGGATGGTGGATGAGGATGCATGTGTTGGGATGCATGGAATATGCATCTCAGTTGGGAATTTCCGAGCCGCACTTTTACCTCACCAGAAAGGGCTAGCTGTTTGGCCGAATGCACCCTGGAACAGGGATTTCTATATACGAAAAGGTAGCTACGAACTCAGGGATTCTAGCTGTGCCCTAAGCTAAGCTCTAGGACGACTATTCAGGCCTCCACGTCGTTTTGTGTATTACGTAATACGAAAATGTAGCCACGGACGCCACGAGTTCAGCTGTGCCCTCAGCTAAGCCGTAGGAAGAATATTCAGACGTCCAGCTCGTTTTCCGAGTCTTGATAGTTCGCATGCTTAGAAGCTAGCTAGCTATAGCTACAGTAGTGAGGTGATATGACCAGTCAACTCCCACCGTAAAGATGAAAACACCGTAAAACGCAGAACTACACTCACATTCGCTACGCTCATGTTCGATTATTACAATAAATTAATCTATGAATAAATATTTTATATCAGAACATGGTCTGATTGGCATTCTCAACAACCACCCTCTCATTAGACACAAGGGTAAACCAGGACATGGCCATGGCGTTAAACTTGAAGTCGTTCAACTCACACATGTAGTCACCTCGACTCTTTAGAGCAACGTCAATATCACGCATTTGCCCTGCAGTCCAAGCCAAAGTAGAAGGCAAGTGCATGGACTTGTCGAAAAAGTTGAAAACGTGCCGAATAAACGAAGAAGGCTTTTCAGACCGGCTGGAAAAGTCGTTGAGGTTGTCAAAGAAGACGGTAGTGACGATGTTTTTGTCTGTAGACCCTAGTTCAGCTAGTTCAACAACAGTCTTATCAGTAATGTACTCCTTCAAGAAGAACACTACAGAAGACGTTTTGGCGTACTGGTGCATGATATCACTAGTGCCACCGGAAATGACCTGGAGAAAACGTGTTTGAGCAGATCGGAGATCCACAGTGTCACACGCCAGCTCCACAGCTTGCAGAATGGAGTAGTCACGTGATAACAGGCGAGCCATGGCTGAGTAAGCAGGACTAGTGTCTGACTGTAGAGACTCCAGAGATGAGTCTGTGGACTGAAGTAGCAGCACTCTGAAGAGAAACTCGACACAGTCAGAGGTGATAACCCTCGCCAAAGTATCGAAAAAGTCACTCAGAGACTCAGAACTCCTGTACCGAAGCACTGGAGGAGGAGGAGGGGGTTGGACCTTCTTAGAGGGACTTTCAATACTAAGTCCAGGGCTTTCAAACGACATCAGCGGGTTGAAAGCAGGAGAACAGTGTTGACTAGCTACACCACCCTTTCTCGGAGTAATGGGCATCTCTCCACTGGTTCGCTTTCTCATGTTGAGCACCGAGTAAGCACTGGCCTTGTTCTCGAGAGAACCCTTGTGGGTATCCCAGTACCTGAACCCAATGGCTTCCAGTACTCGATCCACTTGACTTCTCTCAAGTTGAAGACCTGACTTGAGTAGAGTACTGATCAAAACCTCTCGATCAGCACGTACAGTCTCACGTGATATCTTCACCAGCAGCCACTCTGCATCTGCACCAGAAAGACCCAAGTCAACAGGGACTTTAGGAAGCACCTGAGATGGTCGCAGGTACGCCTCTGCCATAACCTGGAACAGCTCATGAGTAGGCTTCAGCTTAATATCCTTAATGCCATACGTGAACACCTGGATACCTGCATCTTCACACTCAATCAACGGAGTGTCCATCGTCTCCAACCTCCTCTTCTCCGCCTCCCTCTTCTTCTGTTCCTGCTGCTTGGCCTCCCATATCTCTCTGTTCTTCTTCTCCCGCTCAGCAGCCTTCATCTGGGCTGCATGGTACTTGACTGCCACCTCATCTTCAGGTTCGTAACTGCCTCCTCGAGGAGTTGAACCCGAAGACGACTTTTCAGCAGCGGCCTTCTCCCACCCTAGCTTCATCTTGGCCATACTCTCGTCGACTCGTTTTTGCACATCGTCGTTGTCATGCACCATTTTGAAATCGTCGTCACTCTCGCTGAATTCGTCCACATCCAGGTCGTCTAGAGGGTTATCGATATCAGAGTCGTCAAAAGTAGACATCCGTTTGGCAGCTTTTCGAGGCATGTGCTGTCTTCTCAGGGGAGAAGAGAAGAGCTCTAAGTCTTTGACGGAAGAGAGAGGTGAGTCTCCTAGATCGGCAAAAGAGGGCAGGTCTTGTACTGGAGATAGAGGAGAGTCACATGAAGATACACTCTGAGTGTCTGAAGGAGAAGACATGGTCTGGGCTTCTGACAGAGGTGATGAAGCCTGAATAGGAGAACTTTTCAGAGGAGAACTTTTCACAGGAGAACTGAAATAGCTCTCAATCTTCTTGACCGAAGCAGGACTCTCGAAAGGCGTTTCTGGAATGACTTGACCAGGAGAAAACATGGCCTTAAAAGGTGACTTTTTGGGCGTTGTTACCTTCTTGGCCTTCTTCTTACCTCTCACTAGAGCAGCTCTTGGAGGCGAATTCAACGTAGTATCCAAATTCGGCGAGAACACAGGGGGAACCTCCTTCCAGGGCGTAGATGTCTGCATAATCTCCTTCTTGACCTTTGCCAAAAAACTCGTACCTTCCTTTTTCACTTTAGGTGTAGTCTTCTTCTTGGGTTTCACAGGAGAAGCCTCACTCTCCTGCAAAAACCGCTTCCTTGGCGAACAACTTTCTGAAACCCGTCGACAGAAATCCCTCTCATGCCTCCTAGCCTTGACCTTTGCCTCAGGTGGACTCTCAACTCCACTGCTATTGTCACTGATAACAATAGCTGTATCCTCCGCACACCCGTCTTCGTCGTCGCTGATGATAACGATAGGTGCCCTAGGCTTGCCAGAAAAGATCTCACACGACTCCTCCAACTTGGCCGTCTCTTCTCTAGCCATTCTGACCTCCACACTCTGACTAAGACGCTCCAAAAAGCTCCTTTTTGTGGACATTTCCGACAAACCCTCCACGGGCGTGTAAAAGTCCTCCGAGTCCACACTGCTGCTGTCTGTACTGCTGACTTTAGGCGAATCTGGGGTCTCTGGAATCACAGTCACATGGCACTCACTACTGGCTGAAGGAGTTGGTAACGAGTGTTTTGGCGTGGAAATCTCTGGCGATTTGTGTTTGGCCTTCTTCTCCGGTCGCTTGACCTTCAGTTCGCCTCTCTGAAAGAAAATCTTGGTCTGTGAAGGGTCGATGGGCACGACTTTTGGTTTTTTGACTCGTTTTTTCGGCGTCGTTTTGACCCTGAGGCGATCAGGCGACGTTTTTGGGACAGGCCGTAGTATTCTTACCATCTGTCAAATGGTGGCAAGGCGCGTTTTTGGTGATGTTCTGTGTGGGAGGAAGTGTGAGGTTTGAGAGGTACTGTAGGCTACACAAACTTTACCATGTTGTGCATCCAGCATGAAAAGCTTAACCGTTGACGCGTCGAGAGAAGTAATTAATGCAAGGGCGTGTGTAAATAGATATGAGCTGCATTGTAGGGAATGGCTGTATTCTATTGGCTATTGTTTTATAGCAATTGATTTATCCATGTATCATTTGTAATATCACGTTTCTCAACACCTGGTAGAACCCTCTATACTTACCAATAGTTCGCCATCTTCCTCAAAAAAGAGGTGGCTGGCTGTCCAGATGCAGACGCGTTTTGACCAGTCTTTATACCAGGACACATGAATATAAGACCCATACGGGTTACTAATGGGTCCATATTGAGATATATAGCGATATCCCACAAGTGCCATAAAGTGGGCACCCTGCCTTGATATGAAGCACACGGTCTAAAATGGTGTCCGAAAGGTAATCCGAGAAAGAGGGAAAAAAAAAAAAAAAAAAAAAAACAAACCCACACACCAACCTGAACCTGTGGAGTAACACTGTACTATCCGTTCATACGCCCTATCCCTCCTTTATCTCATTTATTTCATTTTTTGATGGTTCCCTTCACTCTGTAAGGCCACCTGTCGGAGATAATCTGCAGGGGTTAATACGATACGAAGCTTGGCTGTCGTGTATTATGGGGCAGTGCCCTTCATATAGAATACGATACTGTTGTTGTAGTGCACGTAGAAATCAGTTGTGTTGCACATACTGCGAGTGTTTGTCTCTTCTGTTTTTTATTCCGCAGTCTTTTTTGTCACTCGGATATGCCTTGTCTAAGTAACCATGTCAACTAACCCCACAGTCGTCAACTAAATGTAACTAATTTCTACAAAACCGTGCTATTGACCCCTACTGCTACCAGTGGCTCTACAGCTACTCATACAGCTTCCAGTGAATCTACTGACCTCCACAGACCTACACAGCACTCCTAGATACCAAAACGCCTTCAATTTCACCTTTGTAGTTGCCCTTGTAGTTTCCCTTGCAGTTACCTTTCAGGGATACTCTGTGAGAGAAGACTTGACTTGATTGGAACTTTGTCTACACCATTGGAATCCCCTTGAAACGAGGATTCCAACTGTACTACTCACTACTCTGTAACTCCACGGTATCGTGTTCAACAGCCATATATGTTAATGTCATAATATCATTCCATGCTACTTGTTCATACCCGTTAAAACAAATCCAGAGTCATACTCTGGTACACATTGGTTCCGCCCACCTGGGCCTCAAACTCCTCAAACGAAATCTTGCCGTCTCCATCCTTATCCGCCTCCATTATAGTCTTGTCGACAATCTGCTGCAGTTGAGAGTCCTTGAGGTTATTGCCGACCATCATTTTGAGCACAATGAACAGCTCGCCATTCGAAATGAACCCGTCTCGGTCGATATCGTACACTTTGAATGCAAATCGCAGCTTTTCCCGCTTGTTTCCCTTGGTTGAAAATGTACTCAGTCCGTTGATGAACTCCTGAAAATCGACATCGCCAGAGTGGTTCTCGTCAAAGACGTCCATGAGTCGAGACGCCAGAGGGTTGGCTGCTACTCCAGGTAGAGATAGAAACTCGTTCGTTTCGAGAATACCAGAGGCATCAGTATCGAGTTTCATGAACCGTTTTCTGAGCCGGTCGATTTCGTCAGACGAGAAGTTGGTGCCTTCTCCAAGCTGTTCCAGTTTGCTTTTTTCGTCGGCCATATTGAATGAGGTTGTATGAGTGTAGTTGTGTGCTGAGCAAGGTCAAATGAAGATGGGTGAATGTAACGTTACGTAATATCTCCCTCCCAATGCTGAAGTTAAAAGTCTATTGAAATATTTCAGAGTGAAATTTAATTTTCAAAATTTCATATCGGAACCACCACTATGAGCCAAGCACCAGTCCTATCTACTGACGCCCAGTTTGATACTGTGGCTCAGAGCACGCGGGAAGCACCCTCAAACGAACATCTCTCAAAATACTACTGTCTCCCTCAACTGACAGAGTACCTCAACAGCCATGAGTACTCCAGCATCGCCCTCCAGTTCCCAGCTAACGACGTGGCTGACTCTGCTTTGGTAGTCCGACTGCTCAAACAGACGGTGGACCCGTCAAAATCGCTCTTCATTCTGGCTGATACCAACTACTCGCCGTGCTGTGTGGATGTAGTTGGAGCTAACCATATCAAGGCTGATCTGGTTGTTCATTTCGGTTCTGCATGCCTGAATCCGGTCACTATGCCTGTAGTGTACGTTTTCTGCAGCCCTGAAATCGATACCAGCATTTTGGTGGCTCAACTGAGTGAATCCATCAAGTCTTCAGAGCAGAGCACTATCCTACTCGACTCTGACTCCAAGTACTACCCTGAGCTCTCCAGCATGTTTGCAGCTCTGAGAGACGCTTTTCCGGATAAGAACATCGTCAGATCGTACATTCCCAACCCCCAGGAGGTTCTAGGATTGCCTGAAAAGGAAAGCAAGCCAGAGTCTGAAGAGGGATACTTGTATCGAAGAACACACGGTGATCTAGATCCTCAGGAAACTATGCTAGTGTATGTAGGAACTCCCTCCTCTTCCCTAGCACTGCATTACTCATCGCGATTCGCTTCTACTGCATACTTCAACCCTGTTTCTGGTCAGGCTGAGACTCCCAGAACAGCCATCATGAAGAGATATCGATACATGAACATGGCACGAGCTGCTCAGACTATCGGCATTCTCATCAACTCTCTGTCTATGTCGGAAACCAAGGAAATGTCTGCAAAGCTGCAAAAAGCCATTGCTGAGGCTGGAAAGAAGTCTTACACGTTCGTAGTAGGCAAGCCCAATGTGGCTAAACTGGCCAATTTCGAAGTTGTCGACGTCTGGGCAGTGTTTGGATGCGGAATTGGAGGCATTATCCTCGAAAACGAGGAGGAGTACTTCAAACCGGTCGTTTCTGTCTACGAACTAGGTCTGGCTCTGCAGCCTGAACTGTCTTGGACAGGAGAATGGGAAATTGACTCCAACAAGGTGGATCTGAACGTCGAGCTGGACGAAAACGAAACTGATGAGCCGTTTTTCAATCCGGTTACAGGCCAGTTTGTGGACCACAAGCCGTTGCATGTGCAGGAGTACTCTGACGATGAAGAGACTCAGGCCTTGGTAAAGAGCATGAACGGAACGCTTACAATCAAAAACACAGTCACTACAGCCGCTATCCAGCTTCAACAGAGAGAATGGCAGGGTCTAGGCCATGATTATCCTTCAGACGATGATGAAGGAGCTGACCTTGAAGAGGGCAGAGGTGGTATTGCACGAGGATATGCTGTAGGCGATGATGAGAGAGTGTAAGGGGAAAATATTTATTTGTACTATATAATCAATATAAATGCATTGTACAAGAGCGCTTGTGTTTGGTGTATTTGTTGTGTGTATTTGTTCGTCTGAAAAAACGCTCATCCCAATATGCACGATCATGCATGATAAGTAATGGCGCCAAGAATGGGGGACGTTTGAGATGTGCTGGAAATGGGAATATAGACATTTTTTTAGTCTCCTCAGAATCGCAAAAGCGTCAGTTTTCACCTACCACCCTCAGAACACCCCCTTTCCCTTTCCAACACCCCATCACATGTCCCTTCGTTCACTGTCATATGAACATCGCCAACTCTCTCTTCATTACACTTTATAGCCGATATACCCTTATATACGCATTTTCCTCGGAACTAAATATCTTCACTTTTCACCATCATGGCGACGCTATTCGAGTGGTTTTTGTTTGTGGCTGTTCCCCTACAGCTCGCAGTCAACATCTGGGGTCTATATGGCGCTTTACGAACCCCGACCTTTGGCATTTACTTTCTGTTTGCCCCGGCTCTCATGACCTTCAACATTTATGTGGTTGCATTGACCTATTTCCTAGATGCAGGTGTGGGAAGCCGCTTACAGTACCTGGGAAGCGCGTACCAGCTCATGTGTGCTCTAGGCCTGCCTCTCAACTTTGCAGCGGCTGTTATCTGGACAGTGAGGCATGGAGCAATGAGACACAACATCCAACGAGGCACTTATGAGACGTATTTCCGCGACATTGTGGGCGTCAAGGGCAAGAGAGAGGCTAACTTCTTGCAGCATAGGGAGGACGAAGCTGTGAGTGCCAGTGCAAGGGGGTTGTCTAAATTTGGCATTTGTCATTTGGCACTGTTGTTGCATTGGGTGGTCTTGTGTATTGTGGTGATTACGTCCGCTAGTGAGGCCAGACAGAAGTTCAAAGCTGGTTTGCCGTGAAGAAACGAGAAAAACGGTTTTTTTCTGAAAGAAAAAACACCAAAAATGTGCAAAGTGCCGAAGAGTGAGGCAACAGGTCCAAGGACTTCACAAAAAGGCTGGGTGGGTTGCTGGGAAACAGCTGTTTACCCTAACAGTATGAGACTGACAGTTGAGAACATACTGAGTGCACAGTGCTGTACTGCCAAGAGATACATCACCAAGTAGATCAATACAAGATTTGGATCATGAGACAAATCATACAGGTGTACTAGTTCATATCGGATGTACTGGCATGTACATTATTGAACATTTCCGATATATTAGATGTTCTGGTACAGTACTCATGCTAACATCACCAAGTAGATTTTAACAAGACTTAGAGCTTTTGGACATTTCGGATTTACTGGATATACTGGTATGTAAAGTACCACCCACATCACCCCATATTTTGGACTGTTGGATCACAAGAGTATGTTCTATACTTTTCGGATATACTGGGTGCACTGTCCACATCACCCTAAGTAGATCAATACAATACTCTTGAACTTTTCGATGACATTGAGTGAAAACAGCTTACTGTTGTATCGCACATTTCTGATCTACAATACTAGAAGAGGTAGTTTTACTGGTAGGTATCACACCATATGCTTCAATATTTCAATACAAGACTGAATCACAAAACTGTGGTTCTTATTGACAATAACTTTCTGAACCATAGTTCCCATTAAATTTCCGCCTCAATAAATATCTACGTCTCAGGCGTGTCGTATTAATCTAATCTGAGATTGTCTCACTGTACGTCCTGTTACTTGTATTGTACATTATGCTATATACATTAAGGAGCTACAGTGGGATCCCACTCAAGGTAGAGGTAGGAATCCAGGTCCTGAAGAGCAGTCACCTCATCGGGAGTCAGTTTGAAGTCAAACACGTCAGCATTGGATTTCTGTCTCTCAGGCTGATCAGATTTAGGAATGGGAAGCATACCCTTATCAAGGCCCCACCGGATGAGAATCTGAGCAGGCGTTTTTGAGTACTTTTTGGCCAAGCTCTGCACTCCAGCATCGTCAAACTTCTTGCCTCGAATCAGAGGCGAGTACTGCTCAACCACAATGCCTTGTTCATTGCAATAATCATGGATATCCTGATGCACGTTCCAGGGAGAAGACTCAATCTGGTTGAGAACAGGCTTGTACTTGGTATCCGCGTCCCAGAACTCCTTGAGATGCTTGACTCCGTAGTTTGAAACCGCCAAAGTTCGAATCTTGCCCTCATCGACAAACTCAGACAGTGCCTTCCACACCTTGAGACGGCTCTCAGTATGAGGAGGAGCAGTGTAAGGAGCGTGAATGATAAGCATATCAATGTAATCCAGGCCGCCCACCTTGGCCTTGGTAAGAGCTTCCTCAACGCGGCTTTTAGTTCCGTCGTATCCTCCTCGAGCATCATCAATCTTGGTGCAGTACCACACGTCCTCTCGGTTTACGTTAGGGTTGGCCTTGAGCCACTCAGCAATGCCCTTGGCAGTGTCGGTCTCGTTCTGGTACTCGTTGGCGGTGTCAAACAGTCGATAACCAAGGCTGAGAGCTTCAGTGACGGACTTGGTGGTGCTGTTGGAAGAGTACACTCCAAGGCCCATGACAGGGATCTGGGTGCCACTCTGGGGAGCGTTTTTCAAAATTCGAGTGGGAATTGACATGTTTGTGTTTCAGAAGAGCGTGAATAGGCGAACAGAAGAGCTCTTTATACTTTGGGGCGTATGGCAGGACCAGTGCCTTGCTTAGTGACAATGTCTTCCATCAGCCTCCATCATAGGATAAGCTTTGAGGCAGCAATTGAGAGGGCAGTGTTGTAGTGTGGTTTAGAGACAAAAGAATGGGCAAAAAACTGGACATTTCAAAAATCAACACCCAGCCACCCAATTGGCTCATTACAGCAACTATTTAAAGCTCGATCGATACCCACTAGCGTATAGCCTGGTTGGATTACACTCTGTAATCTTCGGTTGCCATTGACGTGCGTCTCACATGCACCTCCATGTGCAGTAGCAATAACCCCAAACTCTAGTGTCATCGTTGCTAGTGTATAAGTTGTCTTGGTTTGCCCATTTCAGTTCATCAACCTACATCATGTCTGACCCCAACCAAGAAGGCCTTGCCATTGTGCAAAAGGCCCAGAAGACTTTCTACTCCCATGGCACCTACTCCTCCAACCCCGCCTGTGACGGCTGTTACGACGACAAGGGAACCTTCTGCGTCTGGCCTGTGGCTGTTTTCGCTCAGGCAGTGGTCGATGGTGCCCGAATCTACCCCAAGGAGCTGACTCCTCTGATTGCCAAGGCGTTTGAGGCGTTCAAGCCTTACGAGACCCAGGAGTACCCCAACGTGTGCACTGCCTCCAAGTACTTTGACGGCAACAAGGACATTTACTTTGACGATAATGCCCAGATTGCCAGTGCGTACATCACTGCCTACGAGGTCACCGGTGAGAAGTCGTACCTGGACAAGGGCCGAAACATTGTGCGGTTCCTGATGACTGGATACGATTCTTCCGGAGAGCCTGGAGGAGTCAGATGGCACGTTGGCAAGCAGGGAGCTAACTCGTGTACCACTTCCGAGTCTGCCATTGCTGCTCTGCGACTCGCCAAGTACGTCCCCAACGAGGCTTCTTACTACATTGACTTTGCTCGAGACTGTATCAAGTGGGTGATCCACAAGCTGCAGGACCACGAGGACTGGCTTATTCGAGATGGTGTTGAGTACCATGACGGCCAGGGTTTCAGTGTCAACGACATGAAGTGGACCTACAACCAGGGTACTGCTATCTCTGCTCTCTCCAACCTCTACGGAGTCACCAATGACCAGTGGTACTTGAAGGAGGCCGAGAAGATCATCAGAGCCGTGTGTGACCCCAACACCACCATCTTTGATCGAGATACTCAGCCCGAGTTCCGATACTACCGAGACAACGTCTACTTTTACCAGCTCCTTGCTGAGGGCTTTGCTGACTTCCTGCTCTTCTGTGGCTCCGATACTGACCCCAAGTACGCCCAGCTGGCTCAGGAACAGGCCAAGCGAAACCTCATTTACATCCACCAGTACCTGAGAGACCCCAAGGATGGACTGTACTTCCAGACCTTTGAGATTTTCCGAATCACCCCTGAGCTCACTCAGGCCTTTAATGATCTGACTGGAGAGGGCCGAAAGTTCGAGCCTTCTGAGGGAGAGCGAGCCAAGGGCAAGTACGAGAAGGAGCCTGTTGAGAAGCGACCTCTGGTTAAGACTCTTCTTGGCCAGGGAGGAGCTGCCCGAGTCTTTTTCCAGTCTGCTCGAATTGTCCCCAAGCTGAACTAGAGTATTTAGTATGAATAAATTATGTATTTGCCTACTTGTAGAGTCAGGTGCTGTTGTATGCTCAATTGATGGTGTAAGATCGGTTTCAGCTTGATTTTGGCTGAAAAAAAAAAAAAAAAAAAAAAAAAAA
>ULGX01000001.1:4637290-4651142 GCA_900519075.1 Yarrowia bubula | reverse complement strand
TTTTTTTTTTTTTTTTTTTTTTTTTTTCTGGATCTGTAGTTGGCCTTGTACTTGAGGTCTGAGTGAAAGTCGAACCAAGTGTCCTCTAAACTTAGCCAAGAAACTTTACCGTTAGGCCAGCAGACAGTTAAAAGAATTAAATAACATGAGCTCCCCGCGAACCACAGCCGAGGCAAGTATTATTTGATATGACTGGACTCGTAAATAGCACCAGAAATAAGCCCTTTTTTTTTTGGCATTTTCTTTGACGTTTCTTCTCGTTGCCTTCTACAACTGTTCCGTCTTGTCATCCATAAGATGAGCAGTTCGAAGCTTACGAACGTACTCGTAGGCACTTCTAATTAATTCATATTTCATGATTTCATGTTCCACCTGGTACAATTCAAATAACCGAAATAGTTTGTTGCCGGGGTGTGTCAGTTCCGCTGAAGATTGTTACATCTACATCATCTCTTGTTTTGTTCTTTCTCATAGTGTACATTAAATTACATCACCATCCTATCTCTCTCCTTCCAACAACGCCTTCTCAATGCCGTCCAAAAGCCCGTCGATATCTTCCACCTTGACGCCACAGCTCATAGCCACCAGCCGTCTGTACTCGTTCATCTTCTCGCCTACTCCAGCGTTGGCAAACAGCTCGACTACATCGTCCACTAGATCTTTTCGGCCATGCTGAAG
Organism: Yarrowia bubula; assembly: GCA_900519075.1. Classification (NCBI taxonomy): domain Eukaryota; kingdom Fungi; phylum Ascomycota; class Dipodascomycetes; order Dipodascales; genus Yarrowia; species Yarrowia bubula. The sequence goes on along the minus strand of ULGX01000001.1, from coordinate 4,650,464 downwards.
ATCAGTGAGCTCTTTGGCCAGCTGAAACTCGCCCTTGGTCTGTTCACGTGAAATCTCACGCTCCTCTTCAGCCACAAGCATAGCCAGACCCTTTGCTTGAGACCGTTCAAACACTTTACGAAGCTGGTTGGCTCGAGTAGTCACTCGCTCTTCAGCTTCAGTAGCCAGTTTCTCCAGCTCCTCGGCAGTACCATACTTGGATTCATACTCCTGAATAGCAGCATTAGTGGCAGTGATATCGTCCTCCATCTTAGTGGCCATCTGTCTCACCTGCTGCACATCTGCGTCCTTCTCCTTGAGCTCAGCGTCAAAAGCATGAGCAAGCACTTGCAGGTTGTGCACCACTGTTCCAGCCAAGTTGTGAGCAGCAATAGCGGTTTCACTTTCATGCAACATCTGGTAGGGAGGTTGGTGATGAAGAGCCATGGCAGGAGGAGGGTGCTGCTGCATCTGTCGATCTCCTTCAAGCAGATCAAGGGCAGTTCGTCCATCAGAGTTGGGAATGTCTGTTTTGACGTTAAAGTCCATGAGAGCTCGTGAGACCTTTTTGGCGCCAGATCGAGCAAGAATGTGCAAGGCAGTGTCTCCATCACTGTTCTGAGTGTCCATAAACGAAGACAGACCTCCAAGAGAGTGGTTTTCGCTGATTTTCGAAAGGAGAATAGTGACATAGTACTTTGCAGCGGACTGGGACTTGTTCACATGCTGAGCAATATGATGCAGCACAGTTCGTCCCTGCTGGTCCACCTGAAACAAAGTGTCCTGCAAAATATCCACCACTTTGGGAAAAGTTCGACGGTCGTAGTTGTTAGTAAACATGATGGCTCGAGTGAGAGGAGTCTGGCCAAACATGTTGGTGGCTCGTACGTCTGAACCAGCCTTGAGAAGCAGTTCAATCACCCTCAAATGGCCCATGGCACACGCCCAATGAAGAGCAGTATGTCCTTCTTCATCAATAGGCCGATGAACGTCAAATTCAGCTGGTGGGTTCTCCAGAAAAGCCGGAATCTTCTCGTCGTCAGCTGACACAAAGTAGTTGAGCAGATCGTTGGTGTAGAGGTCCTTGGGGTCACGTGTCTGAATGGGTTTCGGTTTGGGCATAACAGGTCTAGGATAATGACCCATTTGCCGGTCAACCTCATCGTCAGACATGAAATCCGACGAGTCGTCAGCCACAGTAGGAGGTGAAGGAGTCACGTGATCACTATCGTCCAGTCCATACGACTGCGCCAGTTGACTGAGAGAACTCTGACGAGAGTGCTGTGGAGTAGTACCCATAGACCCCTGAGACTGGGTCAAAGAGTCCATCCTGCTAGGCTGTCTCACCAGCGGCGATCCAGCCACCTTGGCCCGTTTCTTGCGTTCCAAATTGGGTCTATGCTTAGGAGCAGGAGGAGGAGACCCGTCCTCGTCGTCGTAGTTGAAGATTGGCGCAAGATGTGAATCAACGTCGTAGAGAGTCGCGATTTCTCGTGCTCGCTCAAGAGGCACCCACGTACCCTGGTACTTGCCGTATCCACCCTGTACCTTTTCATGGACGCCCTTCTGGACCTCCTTTTCGAGAATTCGCGTTCGCTGCGGTTTGTCGAAACCAGCGACCTTGAGAATATGGGTCGCGTTGACCCAGCCGTCGGACTTGCGGCGCATCACCGCCACCGTCTTGCATTGGAACTCGTAGACCGGCACGCCGGAGTACGTTGCTTTGTAGATGGACATCGCGTGTGGTGAGGGTAGGAGTACAGCGAGTTAATTTGGACTAGTACGCGCGAAAAGTGGGTAATGTGAAATGGTGTATTTGGTGGTCTGAAATTCTCGGTTTGGTGTGTTTGTTTATTTTTTTCTACTTTTTGTCATTTTATTGCCTGTTCAAGGCGTGTCTTCCTTACTATTGTCTTATCCTGCGGCAATTGCCATTTGCAGTGGTTTACAGCAGCTCTATGCTTTCCACTGTGCAGCCTCCAACTGACACCTAAATCATCATCACCCAACCCTAGCCCAAAAATTGGCTTTTTCACCGTCAGCACTCAGCATCTTAACCAACAAATGGTGAGTATCCAGAGACGGCAAATCACCTCCCTCCTACTAACACAGCTACCCCTATCCCTACTCAACGCAGCGCAGGGCCAACCGATGCTCGTGGAGCTCAAATCGGGCGAGTCGCTCCGAGGCCACCTGCTGAAATGCGACCACTGGATGAACCTGACTCTCAAGGAAGTTGAGGAGTTTTCAGCATCCGGCGAAAACACCGCCACTGTCTCGGAGTACTACGTGCGAGGCTCCAACATCAAGGCTCTGCAACTACCCGACGAGCTGCTGCACAGCATCAAGCAGCAATACAGCCAGCAGAGAGAACAGCGCCAGCGACAGCAGCAGCTGGAGCAGAGCGGCCAGTTTGGCAACCGACGCGGCAACCGAAACTACAACAACCAGAGCAACAATCCGAACCAGCAGCGACGAGGTGGAGGACGACGATATTAGATGTTGAAGGATGATTGCCAGAGTCTGCAGTGTGTGAAGTTCCGCACTGGAGAAAAAACGCTGGCGATTGTAATGTATTTTAGGAGATGATGGGGAGCAGACGATTGTAGGTGTGTGGAGATGGTGTTAAGGCTGAGATTGTAGTGGTCAGACATGATTGATACTGTAGTAAGGAATTGTAGTGGCAATGGAGCAGCTTATTGAAATCGTACAAGTAGTGGTAATTGAAAGCTGATAGATTATGTAGTGGCAATAAACAGGTCTGAAATGATTTCGACAATTGATGTTGCCTTGTTGACAGTCGACTGATCATGATCTGATAGGTGGTATGCACTTGAAATTTTCAGTCAAACGATCATATTGGTGTTTTTCAGGGCGTTTTGCTAAATGTCAGATGGCTTAGATAGTTAGTAGGGGTAGGATAATGCTCCAGCCAAAATCTCAGCCCGTTATACAGTATATAGAAACCCATCCTGTAGAGTGTAGTATTTTTATTACAATGAAGATCGGGCTTTTAGCTTGCCCTGAGATCCAATGGTACGGTAATACTAAGATACAGACCTCTATACCTTCCGAATCCAGAGACTCTGCAGTATCTTCTCAACTACTGTACTGTACAATACAAGCTCTACATACGTCCAGACTCTCTTCAGTGAACTTGAATATGAAAAGATGCTACGATGCTACCAAATGGAACTGGATGTTTATCTAGAAGCTAGTATCCCCATATTTCTCATATAGATAACAAGGCCTTCTACCATTATGATACCTTAAGCATCAATCGATACTACTGTAGTTGTATGGACAAAGCCTTGATAACAGTCATGTTCTTCAAGCTCTATGCCCCTGCAGATGAAGCTGTTGTAAGCAGCTACCATCTCCTTTTGAAGTCTAGCTGTCGACAGTTTTGATGGACACGGGTAATACGGACCTCTGGGAGATAGATTTACAAAAGCGGAAGCTTATTTGATAAGGCGGTTGAGGGAGATCTAAGTGAGTAGAAGACTAATGGAAGGTACCAAGCTGTAGGGAATTAGCTGGGCTTTCATGTGGTAGTATTATTATAGCGGATTTACCAGTTTTGTGGCGTGGAAGACATGGAATTGATTATTGAAGCTACAGGAGGTACAGCAGAGGCACTCGCACTCGTACAAGTATACAGTATCGTAGTTTGTTCATATCAGCTTCTTTCAGACTTGTTCAGCTATCAATATGTTTATCTACTGTAGCCATTCGAGAACACCTTCCGTGGGCACTAAAATATGCCATAATTTTGACAAATCCGGCCTGACTAACAGCTACCGGTACCGTATGTACCGGTACAGTACTTGTGGACAACTCCGTTCAATTTTTACCGCACTGATTTTTTCAGTTGAGCATTTAACCCAGTTATCTCCGTCCATGACATCATAGTTGCTCAAGACAATGGAGGCATTTAAGCAAATTCGGTATCGTAGCAAGCGACTGTGGTTATCTGAAGCTTGAGGTGTTTTCGGGCTTGGCTGTCAGTCTAGTCTTATCTACAAGCAAGTAGCACGTGTGTACAATACCTCATACTGTGTGTTACTGTGGAGTACAGCCCCCTCATCACTGTATATATCGCTATCCGGTACGGGTATTTAAACGTCTCAGATAATGTGGGAAATAACCATAAGCCATCTTCTTGTTTGTTGTCTTGGATAGCAATCTAAAGCTGGGATAACATTCTCGTATAGCAAGTCAAGGTCTAAACAAGCTGTGTATACCGGTACAAGTATGTACCGGTACTTGTACAGATGCCCCTCCTACCCCAGCTCTACTACACTCGTGCTTGCACGCTGCAATATATCGGAATTCCGAGACTTAAACTCTCGTACCTTGATCAACCGCCTTTTGCAGAGGAGTTCCGCAGTCGTGTCCCAAATAGGCCGAGTCTCTCCCAAAATAGCACACTCTGAGCAGATGACGCTGCAAGTGGCAAGACCTATAGTGAGATTTTTATGGCGATTTATTATATCACGTTGCAGTGCTACCAGGAGTAGTGGAAATTTTTGCCGGTGCCATATTACAAGTGACCAACTATGGCAGCAAATCAGCAACGTCCTGATAAGCAGTGCCGCGCACTGGGTCACGCGTAACTCTTAAAAATCAAGCTAAACAAAAAGCTGTCTAGGCCGACATAGTTTTGCCAACCGTGATCCCCTCATCGAACCTTTTTTTGAGCTGTTGTGCAGGATAACAGGTTTTTAGATAGCTACTGAAGCCAGCAATAGGCCTATAGAACGATATATATACATCCTAAAACGTGGAGAATTTTTCCCTCGTCCTCCACCACCACCAAAACGCGTCTCTGCTTTTTTACTCCGCCCCTCCAACATCCCTTCTTCCATAAGCAAAGACTTCGCCGAGACTCTCAAAACTTTATGGCCTCCTGAAAGCCTTGTCTAAAACACAGCCCTCGAAACCAACTCTCACGGCTAGACAATCATGGCGGGGACCAAGGTGGTCCAATACTTGAACAGCAACGAGTTTGGTCAGTCCTACACAGCCAAGCGGACGAATGTGAGTACACGAGGAGATGAGACGAAACGAACAAGACGCGTCTCAAAATAGTAGGCCGAACAAAACAACTGAAAATGGTAAGCAGACCTCCTAACACAGACCCTACTGGCTACGATCGCTCCTGCGTTTGTTGCATTCGGAATACACAACCAGCTTGCTCCACAGCTCCATCTGACGTCGATATGCCGGGCGTTTTTTCCAAAACTCGTGACTGGAGTGTCGCTCCGGGACGAAATGTGCCAGATTTCGGCCATCCACACACACTACACGCACTTTGAGACGTTTGTGGCGCTGGCTACGCTGGTTCAGATCTATACGGCGTTTAAGATACTGTCTACAAGTGACGTTAAAGGAAGAGTATGGGGAGTTCAGACGTGTGCCGTGTTGGCAGCATCTTCAGTAGGACTCGCATTTCTCACCTACTTTCTCAGACTACCCTATCCCGTTTATCTCGTGTCGATAGGTCTTCAGTGCGAGAAATCAGTGCTTGCTCTAGCTGCCATGTATCTTTGCGATATGGCTAGTGATGAAGAGAAAAACACGGAGCTGTCTGAAAAGACATCAACAAGCTTCTTTTCAAGCTGGCCTGATCTGAGACTCTTCCCTTTGGTTCAACTACTGATTCTACGAATAGTCTGTAAAGACTGGCTAGGATCTACTATTGGAAGAGTGCTTGAAGAGTCTGGTTTCCCCTTACTGGCCATGCTACTGGCTCTATCACTCACAGGAGCCTTCTACACCTCCTCCAAAACCCTCCCCGAGTTCAGATCGCTCGCTGGACCCTCATATCTCCACACTCCTAAAGAGTACCGTGACTCCAAAGACACACTCTACTCGCCCAACGCATCTACAGCCGATCTGAGTGAAAAAGCAGTGCCCTCGACGCTCAAAAACATCATGGTAGCCGGTGGTTTGATAGCCATGGCTGCCACCTCTTCTCTCAAAATCATGCCCGTCTTTTCGTCATACATGTGGGACTGGCGAACACTGGATCTGGCCAAAATCTCGGTAGGGTTGTCGGTATCAGCCATGGGAGGCTTGGTTGGTACTCCTACTCTTTTGCCGTACATTTTCCTCGGCATTTCCAAGGTCTGTCGACGGTCCATTGGACAGAGCGATACCAATGTGTTGAGACTGGGTGCTCTGTTTGGTGTAGCTGCTGGCATCTCCTGTACAGTGCCTAACGATGTGGCATTCATTGTCGGAATCATGGTGCTGAGCCTGGTCAGAGCAGTGTGTTACCCTCACGTGCTAGATTACATCATTCATGGTCTGGGGCCTCTGTGTGGTTCAGGATATGCTCTAGCGCTAGTGTTTGGAGCGATGGAGGCAGGAGCAGTGGCTGGAGACGTCATCACCCCGTCTCTTTATGCAGCCGTGTTCCACATCACTCCCCAACTTTTTTTTGCCGTGTTGGGGGTAGCTCTAGCAGCTGGGGCAGTGGCACTTTTTAAACTGCCTGCACATGTTCCCGTGTATGGCTACAAAGATGAGCATGGCGATACATCTTCAGAGACAGATACCATGTCGCCTGAGATTCATAGTGATGACGACATGTCACGGTCCATTTCACCTTGGCCTGTGCAGTAAATAATAGAGGGAGGGACTAACACATCTTGTTGCCAGTGGCACAAGCACATCGCAATACAGCATTCATACTAAGGGATATACTTGTAGTGTGTGGCTATATGACGCAAGAACCTATGTTCGTCCTGTAAAAACACATGCCATGGCGTAATAGCTGTGGCTTGTGGCACGATGACGACAGTTGTGAGGAGAGTTAGGTTCACGGCTGGTGCGATGGCAGATGGTTCTAACTCATGCGGGTAATAACAGGTTTATTAAGAGGTGATATTATTCACTGTAAAGGTGGTGAAATGTGACATAGGCAAGTTTGAGAAAACGTGATAAGACTAAGGAACATGTGTTCCTGTCTTGTACTGCTCATATGATACTGCTCCTATAGTACCAGCCACCCCTTGTTTTTATCATTAGACTAAAACGGTCATCAGGTCTCAGCGTTGTTTGGAGTAAGATTTGTGGAGATGAGCTTGAGAATCGAAAAATGATTGGCAAAATGCAAAAATGCGGAGTAAAGACACCATTTCATGTGACCTTTGCACATGAGAAGGTCATTTAGTGGGGCAGCTGGAGTCGTTTGAGTCTAGACGTATTGATAATTGTTGGGATTAGTTGGTCAGCTGGGGAGGTCATGTGTATAGGGGAAGTTATTAATAGGAGATGAAGAGTTGTTACTGTAGGAGAGGACGTTTGGTATGGTGGTGTTAGGTGTATCTAGAGTTGATTACCGTTATCATTTAGATAAGGTGTTTAGATAGGGATATGGTGTGATGGTGTGATATGGGGTAGAGATGGTATACAACTAGGAGTGAACTATAGTGGTGGTAGTGAAAAGCACGTCATAGGGGTGTATTCTGAGCTACTCTGACATTTCTGAGTAAATCTTTTGTGTTTTTCTCGTGTTTTCGTTCGAATCACATTTCTCTTAACTAAAACGTCAAGTAGTTTACTTACATTTATATTTGGTCCAAATCTGTACAAAATGTCACCCATTTTAAGAATACCATCAACATCAAGACAAAACATCTGCAATAACACCAGTAAAACACCCCAAAACACGTCCAACTACCCCCAAAACACCACCCAAACACCACCTATCCCACCACCACCACCCACATCCCACCTGCACTCTCACGTGATCGTGTTTACATTTACCGTTCACACCAACATCTCACCCCAACCATGAACCAACTGGCCGCGTCGTTCTGGCATGCCATCGACTACAACCTCATTCCCACGGCCGCCTTCACCGTCGAGCGCATGCTGGCCATTGATCCCTCGGCGGAAAATGTCCATTTGCATGCGCTGGTGCTAGATCGCCAGGGACGCCATAAAGCGGTATTGATGGCGACAAAAACACACCTGGCACACATGGGATGTCTGTACTTGTACGCTGAGTCGTGTCTCAAGCTGCAGAAACACGCTGATGGAGCACGGGTGCTTGAAGCCGGCAAAAAAACATGGCTCAATGGCACTTATACCGCCCACTCTGCTACCCAGAGAAGTGTCATTCCCGACCCGTCTGCGTTTCTGGTACTCCTGGGAAAGCTCTACCAGGGCTCGGGAAATGTTGCTACAGCAGCGGAAGCTTACGCCATGGCTCTGAGCCAGAATCCGTTCATTTGGGAGGCTCTTGAACGGCTGACAGAGATGGGAATCAATGTCAATGTGGCCAACATTTTTAAACCAGGGTACCAGTACCCAGTGGAGGATCCGTTCCAAGGTGGTAAACTTGGTTTTGGAGCAAACAGTGCTAACAATGCTCCATCAGCACCTGCTCAACCTTCAAATCTCACTACCACCTTTCAAGGAGGAGGCTCTTTAGGAAAGGGAAAGTTCCTGGGAAAGAGCTCGCTCTACGATACACCTACATCGAGGCCTAAACGTGTAGGCTTCGCAGGATCTACTCTAGGAACAGGTCTCAACATTGCCAACACCAACCTGCCTAGTGGTCAAACTACAACCACCAACACTTCCACCACCTCAACCACATCATCTGCATCTATGGCTACTCACGCCTCAGCCACTATCCCGCTCTACACGAAAATCGCTCGTGGAGTGCTTGCTTTCTCAAGATACGAGCTGCAAACGGCCCTCAAGCACTTTCTGGACCTGCCGTCCATCCACAGAGACTCGGCCTACGTTCTGGCCAAGGTGGGCCGCATCTACTTTGAACAGGTCAACTATGCCGAGGCTGAGCGGACGTTTGCGAGGTTGAGAGAGCTAGATCGGACGAGAGTTGCCGATATGGAGGTGTACTCGACTACACTGTGGCACCTCCAGAAGGACCTGGAGCTGGCGTACCTGTCACGTGACCTGCTGGACTCTGACAGGGCCTCTCCCCAAGCATGGTGTGTGCTTGGAAACTCGTTTTCCGTGCAACGAGAGCCCGAACTTGCTCTCAAGTGCTTCAAGCGGGCCACAGCTCTGGATCCGCAATTTGCATATGCATACACACTGAGTGGGCATGAGCACGTGACGTCTGAAGCGCTCGAACAAGCCCAGGATGCCTTCCGAATGGCTCTAAGGTGCGATTCACGCCATTACAATGCGTGGTATGGTCTTGGAATGGTGAGTATGAAGCTTGGGGACTTTGAGCGAGCAGAGTTCCACTTCAAATCAGCTCTAGCCATCAACAGCAACAATGTGGTACTGGTTTGTTGTGTGGGTATGATCTTAGAACGGCAAAACATGCTCCAGCAAGCTCTAGCCATGTACACACGAGCCACCACACTTCAGCCTCAGTCCGCCCTCTCTCGCTACAAGAAGGCCCGAATTCTGATGCAGCTCCAGCGTTTTAACGAGGCACTGGTAGAGTTTGATCTGCTGCAGACGCTGGCTCCAGATGAAGCTTCGGTCCATTTCCTGTTGGGCCAGCTGTACAAGGCCGTCAACAAGAAGTCTCTGGCGGTTAAGCACTACACCATTGCTCTGAATCTTGACCCCAAGGGTTCTCACTTGGTCAGAGAAGCTATTGAGAATCTGTCCATGGATGGCAGTGTTGATGCGTAAAAATAAAATATAGAGGAGTGAATGTATATTATGAATTATGGTGTGAGTAGAGCCAGACATGCAAGTGGAAGTTAGCTACAAGTAGAAGGGTCTGGCCCTGGCATAATATTTGATTTGGTTTGAATGCGTAATTTTGCTTGCGCAAAATTACTCAAAATTACACTGCCTGATGGTGTCACTTGCTATACATGAGTGCTGCGAGCACATAAAAAATAGTTGAGAAAGCCAAGTGCTGTATGTTTCAGAGGTTCACGGAAGAGCCTTTAGATTTGATTTTTTTGAGGGTTAAAACTAAAATGTACGGTGCCTTTCGTGAGACGAATGAGGACACTGGTACGAAACTCGTGGGGTCTTCTTCTAGGCTACGGACATATAGCAAAACCTCCGTTAGTCTATAGAATACGACAGAGGCCTTATACACAAGGTTGGCCCAACGCTTACGAGAAAACTGGAACTCGGCTTATTATTAGACTGAGAGAATTTTCACTGAGCAAAGCAGCAAAAACAGTGTCTGTTTTATGTGTGTGAGAGCACATAGTATCAGTATGGTGCTGGTTATGGGTCGAGCGCTTTCGCCTTGGTGCAGCTCTCAGGCACAAGGTATTCACATTCACCTCGTATAACGTACACACATCAGCTCATATTAGATTTGCTCTCAGATCCGATTTGCATGGTGTTCGGAGTTTTCCGACGTGTTTAAACCGTGGTTGCTAGCCCATGGAGGTGCGAGTGTACACTATACTGGGGCTGTTGTCTTGGTTTATCTTCGTTGAGAGGTTTTCCCGATCTTTATTTTTACACTATAATTAGTGATCTAAGATGACGTTATTCGGTTGAAACATAGCCCAGTGGAATTGGAAAGAAATGACAAAAAAATGGCAAAAAAAATGACAAAACATTTTATTCAAGCCCGTAAAAGTGCGTGTCTCAGCGCCTGTGTGCTTCCGCTGTACGCATGTTCGTACGTTTCCTAACGCCGAAGCCGATCAGCAGTACATGGGAAAATGTGTGGGGAAAAGAATTTTCATCTGCACCCCTTAAGAAATGACCTCATTGTGTGTATGGTATGATGCCCGCTATAGCATGCTGTTACAGGACAGGACCGTATGGTATGGCGTCCACTTGTCTCGTCGCGGCTAAGCTCAACAATAGAGCTTTGTCTGCTTGTACAGTAGTAAGACTGGTGGCTTCTGTTCTAGATGGTCTGCTCTACAGTATTACGTTGTGTTATTTCCACCCAAATAAACTCGTGCGGGTTAGCTGATGTATGAACCTATAAACTCTATGAAAATGTGGGGTACACGGCCCTGGGTAGAAATATGCAGAGTCAACAGAACAGACATAACAGGGGCTGGCGTGTGCTCTCAGACAAGCTGGCGTAAAGTATGGCCTCCTTGGCTGACCGTCTTTGTGTCACGTATCGTACTCTCTCTCGGCTGGATCCGAACTGAAACAGAGTAAGACCCGATAGGTCTAAAACTAAGGCACAATCCCGACCCCGGAAGTATATCCGAGAAGCCATGATATGATAGATGGCGCGGTAAGGAGCTCTGAGCACTGAGCCCTGGCACTGAGCACCGTCACCATTGCACCACTCCGCCCGGTTGCATAAAGTTTCTACGCAGCGCAAATCCGGAGTATACGGATCGGAGTCAGGGTCTGGTGCATGAGCGGCAAACCGAAACAGACGGGAGTGTGGGGTTCGCTTGAGCCAGCACATAACGCTCTAGAGCCGTACCTTGGAGTGGGTTAAGCGAAGCCCGTTGACGGACGAATAAAGAGGGAGCTCTCGGGGTTTAGAAATAATATGGACATAATAATCCAAGCGGGGAACAACCTAGATAGACAATCTCGTTTCCCAGCAACGGCCTGTACAGGCGAGACACCCAGGCGACCATGTACTCACAAGTCCGAGACTTAGCCGCATTTACGAGAGCCGAGTGAAAGAACCTATCCTGAACTAGACAGGGTGTATACGATGATGCAATTCGGGCTTATCTTGTATCTCATTGTACTCAGTCAATAAGGCCGGTATTATTATGGATATTATTTGGACAGTGCGGGTGAACAGTACTGGTGAGATACAAGCTGTTCTACGATACAGACTCATGTTTGATTGTTCTACAAGTACAGGCTCTACAATGCTCTTCTTAGGTGGTACTTGTTTAATTTTCTATATACCAATAAATATGCCTTATAAATAGTGAGAGGAGAGTAAGGGACGTTGTATCGTCACACTCAATGCAATAATGCGGAGACTAGCTCAGCTTCTTTTTTTGGGGGGTGGTTGTCGTTAGTTGGGGTGTAGCTGTGAAGTAGCTTTCGAGGTAGCTGCCTAGTAGCTCACTCCGCTCACTGCCTCTCCAGAGGAGAGGTGTTGCTGGCAATGAAGTTTCGGCCAGGGCTCATGTGCGAGACCTTGGGCATGGCATAGGAAAACTGTCGCTCCTTCTTCTTGTTGATGGGAGATGCGGTGGGAAGCACAAGAGCCTCGTTGGACAGCGGGGAAGTCGCAGTCCAAGATCCAAAGTAGGGATGAGACGCATTGTGCTGGGAAATGTACTTGGGCTCGCCCTGGGAGAAGTTCAGGGAAGTCGAGAAGGGAGCATCCAGAGACATGAGAGAAGAAGAAGAGTCGACAGAAGACGAGTCGGTGAGGTCACACTCAAAGAGCTCGGGCTCAGAGTCGTCGAGGTTGAGATGGGAGGGCAGTACCATGCTCAGATCCTCCACGTCGTAAACAGGCGACTTTTGGGCGGTGAAGGTGTACTCAGCCTCGTCCTGCTGCTTGCATTTTATCGAGCAGTAGAGAGAAGAGTCAAAGGCCTGTTGGGTAGAGAAGGTAGACTTGAGTCGGTTGCCCTTTCGCTGCGAGTCGATGATCGTGTCGCAGACGGTGCAGTAGTTGTGGAAGCAGTCCATGGTGCTGGTTGTGGTTATCGTGATAAGGAGATGAGTAGGTCGATAAGTGTTTGATAAGCGTGTATAGGGTCGGAGAGCTGGTTGTGGGTCTGTGGGACTGTTGCCAGGCTGTCGAGAGTGCTTTTGTGGAGTAGAGATGTTGTTTGGATGGAGGTTGGAAATAACCGCTGGTCTTATATATATATTTCCACCCTTGATAAGATAAGCTATATTTTGTCATCCACAAAGTTTAGTATAAAGATTAAGGTTTGGGGTGACTTATTTGTCATTTCACACACCCAGCGGAGATTTCGGAACATGATAAAAGGGTGGGAAAAAGTCGCTTGAAACGCGCGAAACCCTCCTCATATGGCATTGGGACGCGTATCTTTCAGATTCCGCGGTTTGTTTTTCCATTTTTATTTCACAATTGCCCATAAATCGCAATCTACGCTGCCAGCCACTTTTCGGGCGGTCCAAATTGCTCGTACATAACCACAAAACGAAAAGTGTAAATCCCAACAACACAGCACGCCACTAAAGATACCACAAAGGTATATTCTTTGTCTGCGTGAAATTAAATATGGGTCACGAACCTTAATGTGAAAAGCCCCAGAAACGCAAAAATCCACAGTTGAAAAAAAAAAAAAAAAAAAATGAT
>ULGX01000001.1:4496306-4636982 GCA_900519075.1 Yarrowia bubula | reverse complement strand
AAAAAAAAAAAAAAAAAAATGATGCAAAAAAAATTAGAGTCATTGGTGACTCAAGCCATACCACGTTTACAATGAGATATGGCGACATCAACTGTTTGCGCCCAAAGTAAGGAGGTTATAGCAGATGTATACACCAGAAAAAAACTGTGGCACCAGCTATTAATTGCTATTGCTCCATTGCCACAAGTAAACACGACACATCAAAGAGAAACGCAATAACTTGCCCATTCCTTTTTTGTGGATCTGTGACAACGTGTCTGTATGCCAGGTCCAACTGCCCACACACCTCACTGCATAGTAACCCAGGCTCTATGGTTAGGGCAGGAGAACGCTTGCCTCTTTGGGTCTCGGGCAGGATGAGGAGAGATGAAAGGTGTGCTGTAGAACAGGTAAGTAAGCCGATTTGAAACGATTACGTCTGTCAGTTTCGGTGGTTTTTGCTGTTGCCTTTACGTACTTACAAATCGTGGTAGTCCCTAGCACTGAGTCACTTGCTTACAAGCTATCTTGCCCGACATCGGGCATTAAGATTGCACAATCTATCGTGCTACGTGACTCATTAGGCTGTGGCAACTGTATGACTAAAAGATGCCCTGGGTCACTCAATGCCACATGCCACACATTCCGTCAGACAGTTGCCACAGGTACGCAAATCTTTCAAGACACACTGCTGTTGCAAACACACTCCACAAGACGTCAAACGGTGGCTTTTTTGTTTTCTCAGCCACTGCACTTGAAAAAGAGGGCTCCAACTTTCAGCTGCCTAACCTCCGCACAACCGTGTATGCTGGTTTATACTGTAGCGAGATTTCATAAGGGGGTGAGTTAATTGCTATCTTTCTGGGCTCGGAAGATCAGCCCGGAGTGGAGGTTGGGCATCCTAACTGTACGAGATATGGGGTTATCACGCTCTGAGACACGTCGTATAAACACGTTTCCCTTTGCGTAGAGCGTTGACATCTAGACCCTGACCTGAGCACTGAGCCCTGACTACCCGATTGCTACTGTTTAACACTTCAAGTGGCAAATGCATATGCCATTACTTGCTTGCACGGAAGCGCGTCGAAATCTTTGGATGCGGTTGAGATTGCAGTTGCTGCTCCCGACTTGGGCCCTAGCCCAGCTTCCTCTTTAGTCCTGACACGCATCGCGTGCATTCACAATGGGTATTGTTGTGCTGCAGGGTTGTTTGGGTTGTCATGTGGGAGAGGAACAGCCCGGCTACTTGACAGAAGTCAACTGGGGCCCTGAAACTGCTAAATCGCAATTTTAGGCACCCTGTCACTGTCAGATAATTTCCAGTGTGGTGGTACCTGACAGACAGGATAGCCAATTGGCAGATAGGCCAGGCACACTCGTTAGTGGCGCTATAGCACTGTAAACCAGATACCGCTAAGTCTATAATAAACGCTTTCTGAGGAGTCTCTGTCGACCCACGTTGCTGCTGGTCCAAAATATACCGACCCCTAATTGTAGCCGCTTTAACGCTCACTTTGCTTTTTCGCTTGCACCTACCGAGATTCCCTCCAACTCTACATAGCGTCGTTTCACATGTGTAGATTTAGTACTTGCAAGAGGGCAGCAAAAGTAAATGTTCACTTATGTTCACACGGACTAGCACGAGTGGTTTCATATTCTGGTGGAGGTTGGGCGTGGTTATCAATCTTAATGGTGGTGTATACATGGAATGTGAAAGGTCTGGGGAAGTAGATCGCTGTAGGGTGCTCAAGGGGGTAATGTCTTCCGTCACTAATCCCAACGTTGTACATGCTACGATACACCCGTTCCTTTCCTTTCTCGTCGCTTTTGCTCTCGCACCATCAAAGTGTGTTAATGCCGCACTGGTATGTTGATCATAGACGCGTACGATACCACAGTCCATACAAGTATTTTTCATACTGTGAAGCCCCTCAGAATAGCTTCCATTTAATAGCGCCCGGTGGGCTAGTAAATTGCCACTATCCGAGCTAACGGTGCCACTATCTATCCACTATCTACCCGGCTATCGTGGAACAAGTAATATTATTCGACAGCGATTAACTGAGCCAACAATTAGTTGCCAAGGTAACAACGGCATTGGACCGATTATTGAAACACCACAAGCCTGGATCATGCTGGATCATATGGTGCCCCCTTTTAGCGCGCATAACTTATCGGAGATGGTGTGGACGGGATTGTAAAAAGCCGACACAGTACAAGCACTTGCACAGGCATAGCGAGAATTCCTGAAGCCGATAGAAGCTCCGGCGGAAGTACTCATACGTGTATCATACGCCATGTATAGCAGCCCATGTTTCGAAGTTTTGCTCTCAGTTTTGCTCTCAGTTTTTTGCTCAACAATTTTGTTGCCCATATAAGACCAATTTGATAGCTTCTGAGACGTTCCACGCCGCCCAGTGGACTTGCTAGACCTGAAGCGGCTCCATATTGGTTTTTTCAAGCAGTCTGGTTTCAGAACCTACCGTCCACTTGCTATTTGCGGCTGTGGACCTGGCCAAGCAGCTCTCAGCCTGCTCTATGCGTCTGGAGTGCATGTGTAGCGTGATGTTCGCAGGTTGGAGGTCTCTTCTATTCTTAGTAACCAGCAAGTGGAGCTGGGACGTTGGGCCAAACTCAAAGTGGCTCCAAAATCTCGAGTTTTCAACTTTTGCAGACTTGTCAGAAATGTCACGGAAAACTAGAGGAGGCAAATAATCCCGGTAGACGTTTGCTCACGTCCGAATAACGCCCGCAAGCAAACAAGTCTCGGGTTTACTACACGTGAGATCTGACATTAAGTTGCCACAGCCCCACAGATCCATATCCCGCATCTCGTGCCCCAAAAGCGCGCTTTATCCCGCCGGGTAACCCCCAGGGGAAAGTCAGGAACCAGATTGGAGATGCTAAAAAAAAGTCTTTGAAGCTGACACTTGTTACACTTTACGAACCGTACAAATAATACCGAGGCAGTTGTCTAAGGTGATCTGCTCGGTAGATGTTGCCATTGATAAAACAGTATACCTGGCACAATACACTGGCTCAACTGAATTAACTGAATCAATTGAGTTTGTTCATTTCGGAATACTTGTACGAGACAATAAGTACCGGTACCGGTTCTGCGTAAGTCGGGCTTCAAAACCACTCCTTACCAGCCGGACAAGTATATTTTCGCCAATTGCTATAATGCCCTTTTGCTTGGGGTGCGTATATTTTAGCTAATGGTTGTCTTTCTATCTTCAAGTCCGGAAAATGAGGCAGTTGTAGAAAAAACCAGGAACCTGAGCTGCAATTGCAAAGATAGCTTTCGTAAATCATCCTCTCCAAACTGATAAACCCACAAATACAAACAACAGTCCCCACCATATGTATCAACTCCATTCTGGCCCAACCCCTTGGAGCACTGCTCGTGACCAAACCTTGTGTGCTGGGAGTGCACTGTCCCACCTCATAATTTTGACTCCAACATAGATAGCATACACGTAGAGCACAGGTGCACGATATTGAGTCTACTTTGACATTGCTTCAAGTTATCCATCTCCACCAACACACCACCAACTAAACATGTGAGTATCAGCACAGAGGGAGGGCAGAGAACAGGAGGGCTATGTCATACTTCAGCACGCCACTGTCGAGGTTTGTGAACAGGTCATGCTGTGGGGTACGTGGGGTGACAAAAGCAGGTGGATACAAAATGGCGATGGGCTTGTTGTACGTGCCAATACGATAGCCGACACGACACTCACGACACCAACATGGCATTCAACGTGACCTCCAACACGACATTGTGAGGGCATTTTGCAGGTCATTATTGTCGCGTGTCGTTCAAGGACATCTTGACACCGACAAGAACGCAAGACAAGAACGACTAGAGCGACGTCACAGGCACCACCGACGTAACAACACGAGACAGCCTGGGTTTCGTCTCTTTGCCATTATCCCATTGTATCCGCCTCACTACGCCGCACCAATGAGCCCCACAATACACAGCCGAGGCGTAGCCGTGTTGTCACAGCAAGGTACAGGTGTGATTTGGACTCATTCGGGGCCAACGCCTTGTTACCACCAACATACGCCTTGTTACCAATGTACCTTGTTCAACCAGCATCTCCCCTACACTACTAACTCAGATGGACGTGTGGAACTCACCACTGCGATCACGAGCACGTGCCGGCACGCTCCCGTCGCGCCTGACCACGCAGAATCTCGACCGAGACCACAAAGGATCACTGGCGCTTCTGTCGCCCGACAACGATGAGGTTGTGCGAGACTGGCCAATCGCCTCCAAGGGATCAAGTCTCAACCCCAACAACAACATTCCAGCGGTGACCACGACAATGCCTCCCCCTACAGTCACCCAGGCGCCTACCATGGCCACCACACCGGTGCCAGAACCGATTCCGCAAGCGCAATCGTCGGGGTCGTCGTTTCTGGACGTCCCCATGGGGCCCCCATTAGGGTCTTCGCCCCTGTCGGGAACCTCCACTCCCCAACACGCGCTGGCGAACGCTATGGGCTCGCGATTGCGGTCGGGGTCGCTCAACCTGCTGCCTGACTCACGACCGTCGCTATACCCGTCTCTGTCGGGTTCTTCCATCTGGTCCAACTCGAAACGGTCGTCCATGATCGACGGGGACGCTCCCATCCCCTTCCCGCCAGTTGCACAGCCATACGAGCCGCTGCAACCGTTCATGCACGAGCTCAACGTCAAGACGGACCCCAGCCGCATCCGGTCCTACACCATCAACGCCATGCCCCGAGAGGACGACCCATACGAGCATCTGCAGCAGATGCCGCCCCCACAGATGCAGCAGCACCCTCAGGTCCACCAGGCGGCTGCCGTGCAGCAGGCTGCATCTCGCCAGCGAGCCCAGACGGTGTCGGTTCCTTACTACGACTACGATATCCCCCTGGGTCCTCATTCTGGAGGTGCCCAAAACCCCCATGCATCTGCTACTGCATCCTCCTCGCTGCATTCGGTTGGCACTCCGCCCCATGTGGCCAGCCATGCTTCGCTGGGAGGCCCATCTCACCCTCAGTACGACGAGGAGAAGCCCTCACGATCGCTGTGGCTAGGTAAGCTGCCCCCTACAGCTACCCCTCAAGCCCTCCACCACATCTTTTCAGCATACGGAACCGTGGAGAGCGCGCGAATCCTGACCCACAAGAACTGTGGCTTCATCAACTTTGCCGACTCCCAGTCCGCCCTGCATGCTCTCCAACAGCTGAATGGCAAGGAGTTTTTCCCCGGCGCTGGCCCCTGCCGAGTGGGTTTTGCCAAGCTCGGCCCCGAGAGCGTCGAGGAACTGCAGCATGCTGGCTCTCTAGCTGCAGCCGGCGGCATCATGCAGCCAGACCTGCCACCGCTTCCTGATGTGCCTCCTCTCGAGGATATGCGGTTCCAGGACGAGCTGCTGGCCGTGTGTGCCCAGCTGGGTCCCTGGGATCTGAGCTGGATCGCTCCTGCCGTGCAGCGTGCCACTGTGGCGTCAGTGGAGCTGCGGCCCGAGATTTCGGCTGTTCCCGAGCAGACCGCTCATCGGGTGTTTGACAGTGCTCGTCTCCGGGACGTTGGCAAGCGGCTGGATGCTCGAATCATGGCTGCGGAGGAGATCGAGACGGTGGTCGACGAGATGCTGCCCGAGGTGGCGCAGCTCGCCGCCGACTATCTCGGCAACACCGTTGTGCAGAAGCTCTTCGAGGCGGCTTCGGACGGCGCCAAGGACCGCATGCTGGAGCAGATTGCTCCACACCTGGCCGCCATTGGTATCCACAAGAACGGAACCTGGGCGGCCCAAAAAATCATTGACGTCGCACGAACCCCCCACCAGCGGGCCCTCATTGTCAAGCACCTGCGGCCCTACACGGTGCATCTGTTTCTCGACCAGTTTGGCAACTACGTGCTCCAGGGCTGTCTCAAGTTTGGAGCCCCGTGGTCCGACTTTGTCTATGAGACCATGCTGGCGCGATTCTCTGAAATCGCTTTGGGTCGGTTTGGTTCTCGAGCTATGCGTGCATGCCTGGAGTCTGCCCACGCTTCTCGAGACCAGCAGCGTATGGTTGCTGCTGCGGTGGTGCTCCATGCCCCTCAGCTGGCGGTTAATCCCAACGGAGCGCTGCTGCTGACATGGTACCTGGACACGTGCGTGTTGCCTCATCGACACAAGGTGCTTGCGCCAAGGCTGGTTCCTCACATAGTTGTTCTGGCTACGCACAAGCTGGCAGCTCTGACCGCGCTTAAGCTTCTTGCTAGTCGAGAGGCCGAGTCGCGGGACCTGTTGCTGTCTGCGCTGCTGGAGCCTCTCAACCTGCATGCCATCTTGTCGGACCAGATCCACGGCCCCACTTTTGTGCTCAAGGTGCTCATGAGCCCCTACCTGGAGGGATACACCCGGCAGGTAGCTGTGGACAAGGTTAGAGCCACGCTCATGGGTATCAAGACCACCCAGGCCCACCGCCGACTCATGGACGAGGTTGGACTGATCCAGCAGCGGTCCCCCAAAAGACAGCCACTCGGATACCAGGGCGCGGGCTACCGACAGGACGTGGATGGTCTTGTCAACGGCATGGAAAACGTCCAACTGTGGTAGTGAAATTTAGACAGCGCTCGTGCTGAGGTCAAAAGACCACCAACACTGTACAAGACACATAACAAATATATCGCATCTGTATTAACCAAAAGAAGGAAAAGAAAAAATAAATGTATGCCAGACAATGTCTGTTGTCAGCTGGCTGTTGTGTATTGTACATGTATGAGCCACCATGTGTAGGCTTAGGCTGTATCAACTTCGTACTGTAGTTTTATTTTTATTTTTTATTTCTAATAGAATTTAATAGACCCACCTGAGCAGAGCCACTCTAGCCCTCACAGTTGTTGGTGATCATACATCGCAGTAACTTCCACTAATGCACTTGGTCAGCACGAGGCGGAGCTTAGTGGAGCCTGTTTATACGTCATCGCTAACAGTTGCAGTTATGCTACGGCTGAAGGGCGACAGATGGAGCTATAAGTGACATACTGAAATGACAGCTGAAGGATTTTCTGTGCAGCGCGTGCAGCTCTGTCAGTCACATGTCTGTCAAAATAAGCAATGTTCTAAGGGGCTGTAGAACATGACAATGAGCTTCTATACGGGTTCCATGACATGGAACGGTGGGGTAGTCTGTATTGTTCTGCTGTCACTGTTACTCGGACCTTCGGCCTCTTTTCGGCTGTATACAAGTGCGTAGCTGTCAAAAGTGGCCCTCGTGAGACACATCGCAGGTTTCGGGTTTAAGGAGTCACATGTAAGAAACACACTACAATAACGTACCGATACATACTGGTGGCTACTCGTACCGTACCTGGTACCAGTACTGTACGTAAATCTATAAATAATATTCGTTACATAAGCTGTTCTGTTAAGCGTCCACTGTGGGAAGAGCCTTGATATGGTTCAGAGCTCGCTGGCCTTCTCGCTGCACAGCCTCCACCATTCGGTGGCATTTTTCCATGAGCCGTTTTTCCGCCTCGGTGGACTGGAACTTGTACCATTCGGTAATAGTCATGTCGAGAATATGGTCAGCGTCTTTGTGAGGACTGGACTCGCACACGTCAAAGACCTGATCACAATCAACAGGCTCCCATTGCAAGGCTTGGCTCGGCTGGGGCTTTGCAGGTGTGCTCATCTCAGTAGCAGCAGTCTTTGTAGTGACAATCTGGTTGAGGTTTCGGACAGCCAGAGGAGATCGGGTGATAGCTCGAGACTGGCGTTCTGAGGATCGTCTGGCGCTCTGGGGAGTGTCCTGGGTATCGTTAGTGGGTTTGGACAGTTCCAGAGCTACTTCTTGGGCTTCTTCCTCAGACTCATGTTCTTCCTCTTCTTCTTCCTCAGACTCGTGGTCTTCAGACTCATGGTCTTCATCTTCAGCATCTTCAGACTCTTCTTCAGCTTCCTCTTCAACTTCAACATGGACAGCCTCTTCAGAATCGTTAACCTCCTCTTCCTCCTCTTCCTCCTCTTCAACCTCCACTTCCTTCTTCAGTACCTCCTCCTTAATAACAGGAGAAGCGCTCACTGCCTTCGGAGGAGGAGAAACGATCAAACAATCGTTAGTGAGAACCTCCTTGGCCTCAACAAACTCATCGTCATCCTCCTCCTCCTGCTCAGCATCAGAAGAAGACCCAAGCACCTCCCAGTTGTTAGTATCTTCCTCTACTGGCAGAGAAATCCTTGCTACTGGTGCAGAGGGAACAACAGAAGACTTTCTTCGCTTGGCAGGAGGCACAGGATCGTCCTGGAGAACATTAGAGGGACGCTTGTTAGCTCTAACAGGAGTCTGATGGTGCTCCTCCTCATCACTAATACCCTCGTCAAAGTTGTGAACAATGGTATCAGCCTGCTTTGCCATTTCTCTCAGTTCATGGTCAATGTCAGAATCAACCTCTTCTTCCTTCTCAAGAACGCTAATATCTCCATCTTCCTCCATTTCTCTCTGCAGCTTGGCCAGCTCATCTTCAACAGAAACCTGTCTGATTTTGTTACCACCCTTTGCACTCTTTCGTCGGCCCTCCTTCTTGGATCTGATGGGTTCGTCCACATCATGTTCAGACAGAATCTGCACGCTTTCATCTCCAATCTCAATCTTCTTGGAAGCTCGTTTAGACGACTTCCTCTTCTTCTTGGTATCTTTCATGCTGCTGAAAAAGTAGCATTCTGGACGTCGACGCTCATGCTCATGAAGAGGATCGTCTGTTCGTTCCCAGCCATCAAGAGAAAGGTCACAGTAAGCACACACAACGAGATCCTCCTCAGCCATTGTAGGTGCAAAATAAAAGCCAGCTTCGGCCAGTTTCAGAGACGTGGGCCAGCCCCGCTTCTTCTCCAGAGGCCATTTGTTGTCGAAAGTCGTCAGTCGCATGCCAATGTTTTCTTTGCAGTGAGGGTCGTGGTTCTTTTCATTCTGCCAGTCCTTGAAGAGAATAGTAGCCCATGAACAACCTCGAGAATGTTCAAGATGTTCCTTTAGAGGACAGTCGTCGAGCTCCCAGCCGTCCAGGGAACACTCACACAAGAAACAAGTGACATTATCGAGACTTTCCGGTCCAGGGTTGAAGTAGAAACCAGCTTTGGCCAACTGCTCTGGATCGGGATGTTCATGGGGCCATTGGACCTTTTTCTTGCGTCTGGGGATCCGGGCTTCTTCAAACGAGGCCAGTCGCTCCGTGTAAGCGACCATGAGGTCGTGGTTGCTGTTTTTTGCCGTCATCGGGTCGTTAGTTGTATGAAGTTGTGAAGACTGGAATTTATTTTGAGGTTATGGTTATGCTACGGTCTGGCTTTGTTTACGTCGGTAACCACAGCAACGGCTCCCAGATTGGGAGGGGTCAAAACAAACTCTGTGCACTCGCTGCACAAACGTGCATATCTCATCGTAGCGAACTTAACCTCAGGGGTCAGGTGCGTCATGGTGAGAAGAAATATGGGTAACAGGTATCGTATTGTAGTTCTCCTCATATCCACAGAAAAAAAGGTAATGTTACTGTCTCAGACCCAGAAGTTATGATTCAGAGTCTCAAACTGTCTTATTTTATACTCTGGGTTGAATTAGACGGAGGTTGAAGGGCAGCTATAAAGACAGGTGAATGAATGGCACAGCCTGAACCAAAGCTGATGTAAAAGGCACTGGTTACTATTGTACTGGCACTTCTATGAAACAAGATGCTCGAAGTTCGCGTCATTATATTTGCTCATAATCCAAAGGGCCATATTTGAACGGTTTGTCAGAGGGCAGAGGGCAGTGCACAGCACCTGACTAGAGAACAAGCCTATGCACGGAATTATCCTTATACCATAGCTAAACCTTTCCGCTTGGGGTTCGCCTTGCTTTTTCAAAGTAAAGTAGCAGACTAACCATCTGTCTCAAGTCAAATATATAATTACTATGTACATGAAACTATTTGTACAGGCCATGTTCAACAATGTAGGCCAGAATCTGTGGTGGCACCAGCCTCTCAAACTCATGGTGTCGTTTGTGACTTTTCACCAACGCTCTCACATTTGAAGAAGAAACGCCGTCCGTTTTCGACGAGTGTTTGGACATGTGGATATGCCTCTGCCATGGTTCAGGCAGCTGTGTAGGATCAAATGGAATAGTATCTCGAGTGAGCACATGCACGTGGCAGTCTCTGAAGAACTCCCTGAGTGCCTCCTCCACAGGCTCCTTGTAGTATTTTTGGTCCACCAGTCTCACTAGGGTATCCAGACCCATGGGAAAATGTAGGTGTGGAGTGAGTCCGTGGGTGTTGAGCAGCCGCCTGATGGCTCTGTATTTATCGACGAAATACGGCTCCTTTGTGAGTCCCAGCACGACTTCCGCGTCAATGCTTCGTTTGAACAGTTCCATCATTTCCAGTCTCTTGTCGAAAGCCGCCGGTGCGGGTTTCTTGTCAGCGTTGGTGATTGATAGTAATAGGAGGATGCTGTGTTAGTATGAACGAGAGAAAACGACATTTCAGTGGTTGTAGGGTCTGAAAATACCTCAGTTTGGTGTAATCTCGTTATCGCCAATCTCAAAGTTATAAATCCGGGGTAAACCATGGTAAACATGAGATACAAGAGAAAATACGTAGAATTCATGTAATCACAAGAATATCCATAGAAACACCAATTCCACCTCCTCAGAGCCCATTTCTCATACCATTTCCCCTTCTCTTCACCCAACTCCGAACAATCATTCCAGCCTAACTCTTCCCACCAAAGATAACAACCATTCTTATCGTACACTGTTCCCACGGTCTCACCAATTATCTCTTGTTGTAGACATGCCTAACGTGGCCAGCTCGAGGTGAGCCAAATGCGGTGGATTGAAAGACGAGTCCAGAACCACCACCCTTGAACCCTTGGAAGGCATACCGCCCAAGAGCCGAACTCGGTCGTCCGAGCGGACAAAGTCGTCGATTTCGGCCTTGAAGCTGGTAGTATGTGAGGGCCGGGACTGGGTCGCCGCAGCTCTCACCAGCGTATAGAGAGACATGCAGTTGTGGTTATGGTCGAGCCGAAGCTTGCATAAGGTGTGGAAAACAACGCAGTGTCTATTTGGCAGTCTATATAACCGTGGTCTAAGTAGCGGGGCTGAAGAAGCTAATCCGTGCGGATTTGGGCGGAACTAAAATTATCATAGCGATACACAACACAACACACGTACACATAGATAAAGCAAGATTTTGTTACATACTGGCGCTTAAAGCTCGTCACGGTCACCGTCGTTGTCAATGGAAACGAGCTCGGTGGTGAAAATGAGAGTGGCGTCCGGGGGAATGACTCGACCAGCTCCCTGCTTACCATAGGCAAGATGAGGGGGGATGGTGAGCTTTCGCTTCTCACCAACGCACATGCCAAGAATACCCTGGTCCCAGCCGGCAATGACTCGTCCAGTGCCCAGGGGGAACTGGATGGGCTGGCCTCGCTCAACGGACGAGTCGAACACGGTGCCGTCCTCGAGCTTACCGGTGTAGTGCACCGACACGGTGTCGCCCTTTCGGGCCTTCTGGGTGCATTCCTCAGGAGTGATTTTCTTGAGGATTCCTGGGTTAGCAAATTGAAGTGGCAATTGATCCTGTCTCTCTAGTCACATCGTTAGTTGAACCTGATCCACCAGTTTTCTTCGGACTCACCAATCTGAAGCTTGGGAAGCTTCTCTTCGGCAGCAAGAACGCCGGCGATGAGGGCCATGAAGGCCACAAGAAGAACGAAAAGTCGGGCCATTGTGTGTGTGTAGTGTTAAGGAGACGTTTCAACACGATAGTTCTCTTTACGTAGACGAAACGTGGGCCTTGAACCTTATGCACAAGGTGGCATGCGTGGGCGTCGTCAGAGTGACAGAAGAGTGTAGAAGACTAGCCTAGAGGATGGTGGTGTTTGGGTGTTTCTTTTGCTGAAAAATTGATAACAACGGCCAGAACACCAAGGATTGACTCATATTCTACCCAATCAAGCTCAATTAAACATCTGGTCACGCTACTGTGCCTGTATCCATCCCCTTTCAAACCTAGTGGCAAAGTATAACATTAACTAGCAACCTAACAAACTCTGAAAATATTAATGGGGTTTAGACAGAGCTAGGAGCTCACAGTGGCAACAGCTGGAGATACAACTGATCAAGCTATAGGTATACTACATCGAAAACAGCTTGGTTCTACACACGGCGTATCTGGTGATGCTCTGACAGTCTCATCCCACTGTATCTCCTTCAAGGCTCTCATCTGTAAAATAAAGGCACTTTTAAGAAGCATGAGCTTATGCCCTTAAGCTGTCGTTTGCCACTCTACAAGTACCACAATTCATTATTTCACTTTAAATTCATCTACTGTATAAACATTTTTCGTTTAGTTTTCCGTTCAGTCCATTTAATCCAAC
Organism: Yarrowia bubula; assembly: GCA_900519075.1. Taxonomy (NCBI): domain Eukaryota; kingdom Fungi; phylum Ascomycota; class Dipodascomycetes; order Dipodascales; genus Yarrowia; species Yarrowia bubula. The sequence goes on along the minus strand of ULGX01000001.1, from coordinate 4,624,608 downwards.
CGGTTCGACTTGTGCAACTCATAGAACAAGCCCTTCTTGGCCAACAAATCCGAAGGAGTACCATACTCCACTACCTCTCCCTCATCCAACACACAAATCTTGTCCGAGTCCATCACCGTCTCAAGTCTATGGGCAATAGTGATCACAGTAGACTTGGCAAACGCGTTTTGAAGCACCGAACCCACCACCTTTTCAGTATCCTTATCCACTGAAGAAGTAGCCTCATCCAGACACACCACAGCAGCCTTTTTGAGAACAGCTCTTCCAAGACAAAGAAGCTGCTGCTGACCAGTAGAGATATTAGCTCCATCTTCAGTCAGATGCATATCCAGCTCAAAGTCGAGGGAACAGCTTCGAAGAGCAGACACGAGCTGTTCGTCAGTATGGATACCATGAGGGTCCAGGTTGAGACGAACAGTTCCAGCAAACACCTGACAGTCCTGGGGAATAATAGCCATGTTAGCTCGAAGGTCCAGAAGAGGAACCTTGGCAATGTTATGTCCATCAATATCCACTTCTCCAGTTCGAGGCTCAACTAATCGGAAAAGAGAGTTGACAAGTGTAGACTTGCCTGAACCTGTTCTACCGACAATAGCCAGTTTGGTTCCTCCAGGAATATCCAGATTGATGTTCTTCAAGACCTGAGAGTCTCCATAAAAGACATTCCAGCCCTCAATCTTGACATGACCAGAAGTGAAAATCTTCTGAGGAGGCTTATTGGAAAGAAGACTGATTTCAGAGGGATAGGGAATACCAGAAGAGCCATTAGCTTCAATATCCATATCAAGAGGATCTTCACCTTCGTTGCCCATCCACTCTACGATTCGCTCAACAGACACTGAGTTGGTCTCCACCATGATCAGAGAAGACACAATAGCGTCAAGATGCTTGGTGATACCCAGGGCATAGGTCATGGTAAGAGACAGAAGAGCAACAGAAAGTCGACCACTTCCAAGAGCAAACAGAGACAGAACACCGGCTACAAAAATAATACCACATCCAATACCCTTGAGACGCAGACCAAGCCAGTATCCAAGGTTACCCTGGATGAATCTTGCCTTGTTGTTCTCATCCAGAGCAGCACACAGTCGTCCAGACATGTATCCTTGTCTGCTGTAGGCTGAGATAACATGTCGTCCGTCAATACTCTCTCCAAGGATAGTGAGAATGGGAGAAGAAGTGGCAGCAACGATTCTCTTGAGCTCACGAGAAGTCTTCACATAAATAGCTTCGTAGTGCTTGTAGAGAGTCAGCAACCCTGCCACAAAAATAATCGACAAAGGAGCAGCAGCAACAATAAGACCAAGGCCAAAAGCAGCCTCGATACACGAGTAAACGAAAAGTCTACCATTATTGGCCACCTCTTCATCAGTGAGCTTGAGATCGGCAGTGAGTCTGTTGAGAACTCGACCCATAGGTGTGGATACAAAGAAAGCCAGGGGAGAAGTAATCACACAAGTGAGTAGTCTGTAGTGCATTTTGAGACCAACGGAACAGCTTCCCTTGAGGAAAATCAGGTTGGAAATGATCTCAGACAAGCCAGCAACAAGTCCAAACATGAGGTAGTAGAAGACGTTGGCTCTAGAAATAGCCAGACCAGCAGCAATACCAAGACCGGCAAAACCAATAGCAAACAGCATGAAAATGACAAACGTCAAGAAGCCAAACTCCTGGAAGTACCGTCTGTACACGTTCCAGTTGACTCTTCCGGTCGTAGTAATCTCCTCCTGCTGAAGAGAAGCAGGTGGCTGGATGTTGATATCGTCAGGAACAACATTGGGTTCTCTCAGATCCTCCAGATTCTTCTTGGCAGGAATAGCAGCTTCTCCTCGAGTATCCAGAGTGTACACCTTTCCATACTCCAGCAGCTTGTGTGAGTTTGTAGCCATGACCATTTGAGACTCAGCATAGGCCAGAGCGTGTCGAATAACGTGGTTCTGAACATGCTGATCAAGAGCAGCCAGAGGGTCGTCCAAGCACATTGTGTATCCAGAGTACAGAGCTCGAGCCATGGAGATACGTGCCTGTTGTCCTCCAGATAGAGAAAGACCCTTATCTCCAATCAGAGTCTGGTCTCCATGAGTGAGATTGGCAAGATCGGGAACTAAAGCACACTGGTAGAGGACCTGCTTGTATCGGGTTTCGTCCAGATTAGAGCCAAACACAATATTGTCTTTGATACTGGCATTGAGCAAGAAGTGACCCTGAGTCATGTAAGCCACAGCCTTGGTGCTCTTCTGAACAATCATATCGAGAAGAGTACTCTTTCCAGTACCTACCTTTCCAATGATGGAAACGAGATCGACGTTGTTGGCAAGATCGTCCAGAATCTGCTGAGACGTCTCTTCGAGATTCAGAGACTCTCGATCATCACTGTCTTCAGGGTGGTCAAGGAAACCACTGACTCGTTTGAGGGAAACCATAGACTCAACCAGTAGCGAAACGTTAGTAGGAAGCACCTTGAAGGGCTGCTGGAGAATCTGGAACAGAACCATTGTAGGGAAAACCACATCCAGAGTCAGTTTACCTCCATGCTGTTCTCGGAACATGTAAAGAGAAATGAACGAACACAGGAAGATACAAGTGTGCCAAAGGAAGGTGTCAAACAGCTTGATCTGGTTGACACGCTTGAGAGTGTTGATTTCTCGTGATCGAATGTCTCGAATGGTGTCGAAAGTGTGCTTTTCAAGGGTGTAAAACTTCAGAGTCTTGATGTTCTTGAGCATCTGACCAACAAGAGAGTACCGAGCTGATCGCTGGCTCTGCATTTTTCTGTACACCATGCTCTGAGTCTTTGCAAGGAAGTACGATACAGGGCCACAGATAGCCAGGACTAAAAGACCCCAGAACACAGCATACGACAAAAGCTGGTAGAGGAAGAAGGTGCAAACAATCAGCTGAAGAGGAGCTTTCCAGAGCTGATCAAAGTAGTAAGGCACATGCAGAACGTTGGTAATGTCGGTAGCAAAGTGGTTGATGATATCTCCTGACGATTCGGGCATAGTCTCGAGTCTGAAAATTTTGTCCTGGATAAAAGCACCCAATCCCACCATCATATGCAGAGCCATGGTAGTGACCTGTCTTCTGAACTTGGTGGCTACCAGAGTGGCCAAAAAGTCGATTCCTGCCAGTGCCAGAATGAGCGTAAAAGCTCTGGACATGTACTTGCTGTTTTGCTTCTCATCATAAGCTGTGACTTGAACGATAAGGCTCTTGAGCAGTAGAGGCTGAGCAAAAGGAAAGAAAACCTCTCCTAGGAAGAATGTCGCAGCCTTCAAGTACCACCATGTGTATCTCTTCTGAATCAAAGTAGAGAAGGAAGTACCTTCAGGGAACTTCTTTTGGAAGCTCTTGAAGTCGTTGAAAGCGTTTTCAGTGATGAGAGCCTCAGGGGTCTTTTCCAGACAGTCCTGAGTGACGATTTCTCGATCCAGAGTCTTTTGGAGCCATCCAAAGGTCAAATTGGAGTAGAATCGAGAAGGGGGTTGAAGGTAGCTCAACACCAAAGCATTGGCTAAAAGACAAATAGCAGAGACTGTCTGGCACCCCAGTTCACCTACAAACGCGTGTTTCAAGTTACGGTTGATGTTGGCGACCACCAAACAAAACGCGAAAGCAACTTGAGCAATATGGTAAGAACGGTGGATAGCAGAGCACTCTCGATATAGCAAGATCAGAGTGCCGAAAATCGCACAGCCAATTTCCCACACCGGTCCAAACTGGTACAGAGGGACCAGGAGGAAGATCTGGAGCACCAGCAGAGTGCTGGAGAGCTGCCATTTCACAGCTTTGTGGCCATATCCGATAAGGGCCAAAGCTAAAGCTGAGGGAACCAAAAGTAGACATGTCTGGGCCGCCTGGGGCGTCAGATCATAATACTTTGGATCAAACTGGGTTAGAGGGGGTTCAAGGGGGTCGAATAGAGCATACTCACACCAATCATTGGGGAAAAGTCGTTGCAAAGTTCATACGAAATGTCTGCTATTTTAGCATCAACCGTTATATAAAGTCTGTCTCCAAGATAACTTAGTTTGTGCATGAGTCATGCGGCTTTGAATTTTGGCCCTCGTCTAAACGAAGAGTACGAAATTTGGAGACGGTTTCTACAGCATTAGGAGAGAGTTTGGAGCTAACAGAGTGGGTCTGAGTACGCAGGAGAGGTAGGGGAGTTGATTGGAGGTTTTTTCAGGTACTTTTGGTGGAAGAAAAGTATTTGACATGTTATCGCTGTGGCGTTTTAGGACAGAGCTTACGAGGTCTAATTAGACGCAGTCCTATTGGTCGTTTATACTCGTACGAGCAAGTTTGGAGACAGTTTCTGAAATGTTTAAAATATGCCATAGGGTCACGAATGAAGGCCATACAACTGGATGGTATGTTGGATATACGATATATGCTGAGTAATACGCCTACCCCTCCTGCAGCTAGTGCTCTATCTAAGCTGTCATGTTTCAGCAAAAGTAGAATTGTCAGGAGTCGTCAATTGACACTCCAAATCCTTGATCTCCAATACCACACCTCCCATAGGTTCACGATACACTTCAAGGGCAACAGTGTCCATCTTGGTGGCGTGCAGGTATACGACATCGGAGTCCGATTTCCAGAGGTATAGACGGAGTCCGAACTTTATGCTAGCGCTAGTAGCGGCTATGATAGTTGAACCACACGTGTAATATAAAAAACGGTGTCAGACACATTGTTTTGGTTGTAGTTCATGTTGTTGTCTCGTGCTTCGTTTAAATTTCACTTTGGCATTTCTTTTTCAAACGTTTAACGGTATTCCTATCAACCTCCCATTTTACATTTCTAAATACTACTGTATAAGATTCACTGTCCATAAACTGACGAGCAAACACGTGACTTTTGGACTCTCAAACGGGACTCGTACATGTTGGATCGTGAAATTCCACGTTTTTCAACTTGGCCTTCAATTCGGCTTTTCAAACTTGGCAAATTAGCCGCCTCGGCTAACTAAACAGACTGAGCAGCCTTAATAATATCAACTCACTGTAAGTAGAGTAGTTAGGTCACTTTTCCCTTAATAACCCTCGCTAACCCTCAACTACAATTTCAGGACCCTCCAGTTATATATACCTGCCCCTCCCTCGGAGCCGGTATCTAGCCGGACACATGTGCTCCGACTTGCTACGTCTGATTCCAAGAAGGGTTAAAAGATGACGGTGGTTGAGTGTGGGGGGAGTTCAAGTGCCCCAAGAACAATGACGGGCTGTAATTCCAGGTCCCTGTCCGTCCCTGCAGCCATCTAGAAACTTCCAATAGAGGCAATGCTACTAGCGGGTATTTCTTCCAGCTCAAGTATACGTGATATGGTTACGGCTATAGACAACAGAGATCATAGTGGGTTGGTGAAACATAGTAAGTTGAGTGATGTCATTGGCGTACTCAGTATAGCTGAGATCTGTTTGGTAATGCTTCCATGTGGACTTCCCCTCTACACACAGTCTAGACCGTCTTTTGTCAGCGTCAGTGGAAGGTTTACTCGAAGCTGATACCACAACACCGCCCTTTGTTGTCGCGCAAAATGCACATTATCGGACAAAAAAGTTGTGGCAGAGCACTAAGGTTTTGAAAAGTATAGGCTCATCGAACTAAATCGTATACGATGGAGATCAACGTCACGTCAGAGAGATGTGCTACTGTACAAGTATCAACAGGGATATATAATAATGATATTTTAATTTTGTGTGTGTTTATTTTACCCCAAATTCCTTCCCCCTTACTCAATTTCGTGTCTGTTTGTTTGGTTCCCCATACACCTCCACTTACCCCACTTCAACACCGGCGACTTCACGGAGATGCATCCCACAAGCGAATATATCTCCCGTGAGGCGGAATAGTACGTCTAGAGATATATCACGAGCAGGATTTAACGAGATATAGCGTTTTGAAGACGCTGGGCTTCCAAAACGACCTTTCCGTTGAGGTACAGCTCAGGTCTGGTGACCTGAACAAAAGGCGGCAATATTTACTACATGTAACGAATCTACAGATCCACAGTGGGTCAATTGTGATGAACAATTGAAGATGATGTATTGACGTTACAAAACATCTATAGATAGAAGTATCACAGTATCGTACCTGGGTACTGTTGGCTCAGTTGTTGTCAAACATTTAGACAGCCATCAGAGTTCAACCCCACAATCGGATAACGTGCCAAGCCAGCGCCAAGAAAGTATCCTCCTTCCAAACGTCTCGAGGTTTGCTGGAAAAGTGATCACTAATCAGCAAATGGTGCCGGATTCATGTATGGTGGCCCCTGGGACATAGAAAGCGGACAGATCTCATGCACACGCCCCCCGCATGAATCAAACCCGTCTGCAAGATAACGATGGGGTAGTTGGCGATGAATTGGGGGTCATTTCATATATAAGAGCGGTGTGATGCTGGAGAAACAGAGATCACACACCCATCTATTCACACTCACGCACACACACAATGACAATCGAACGGAAGTCCGACGACAGCTTCCAAGAGAAGGGCGTTCCTTACGCTACCCAGGATGAGTGTATTCTGGCCGACATTGGCTACAAGGAGGAGCTCAAGCGCCACTTTTCCGTGGTCCAGGTCTTTGGAATCGCCTTTTCCATCATGGGCCTGCTACCTTCCATTTCTTCAGTTATCGGCTACTCTCTCACGGCTGGTCCCGTGGGTATGGTCTGGGGATGGTGTATTGCCTCGGCTTGTATCATGGTTGTTGGTTTGGCTATGGCTGAACTGGGTTCTTCACTTCCCACATCTGGAGGTCTGTACTGGTGGACTTACCATTTTGCTCCTGAGAAGGCCAAGCGTCCTCTATCTTTCCTGTGTGGCTACTCCAACTCTCTTGGCTTGATTGGTGGCCTGGTGTCTATTGACTATGGTTTCTCCCTCATGCTTCTGTCAGTCGTCTCTCTGGCTACTGACGGTGAGTTCGAGCCCTCAAAGTACACTGTGTACGGTGTTTTTGCCGGAGCTGTTCTGACCCATGGCCTCGCTGGTATTCTCACCACCAAACTCATCTCCAAAATCCAGACCGCCTGTATCATTCTCAACATTGGTATCATTGTCCTGGTTGTCATTGCTCTGCCTGTAGGAGCTAGAGACCACCTTAACGACGGAAAGTTCATCTTCACCAAGATTGAAAACGTCTCCGAGTGGCCCACCGGCTGGAACTTCTTCCTGTCTTGGTTGGCACCTGTCTGGACCATTGGAGCTTTCGACTCTTGTGTGCACATGGCCGAGGAGGCTTCCAACGCCTCTAGAGCCGTTCCTTTCGGTATCATTTCCTCTATTGGCATGTGCTGGATTCTCGGAGTCCTTGTCAACATTATTTGTGCCGCTGTCATCAACCCTGATGTCGAGGCTATCATCAACACTCCTCTTGGCCAGCCCATGGCTCAGATCATCTACGACTGTCTCGGAAAGAAATGGACCATTGCCATCATGTCCATCATTTTCTGTCTCCAGTGGACCATGGGTCTTTCCATTCTGGTTGCCGGCTCTCGACAGAACTGGGCTTTTGCCAGAGATGGAGCTCTGCCCTTTTCCGACTGGCTCAAGGTTGTCCACAAGGAGACTGGAGTGCCTCGACGAACCGTCATCATGGGCACTTTTGTTGGCTTGGCTATCGGATGTATCTGTCTGATTGACGATAAGGCTGCCTACGCTCTGTTCTCTCTTCCTCCTGTCTCCAACGATCTGGCTTGGCTGCTGCCCATCTTCCTCAAGCTCGTCTACGGAGGCGCCAAGTTCGTTCCTGGACCCTTCTACCTCGGTAAGACTCTCTCCAAGATCATTGGTATCGCAGCCTCTGGATATCTCGTCTTTGCCATCATCCTGCTCATGTTCCCTACTTCCACTCCCCACGTTACTACAGACACCATGAACTACGTTGTTGTGCTCAACGTGGGCGTGTGGATCGGAGCCCTGGCCTACTACTTCCTGTACGCGCGAAAGTGGTACACCGGCCCTCGATCCAACTTGGAGGACGATCCTCGAGTTCTGGATGCAGTCAGAGTGGTCAATGAAGAGGTGGCCAAGGAGGAGTCCGAGAAGACACAGGAGAAGACGGTCGAGGAGCACGTCGAGCGTGTTGTTATTTAATTAATGAATCTGATTATATTGTACCTACCGGTAGCGTATCTGTTCTGGTATCTACTGTAGTGTATCTGCTTAGTCAATGATATCAATATCGTCAATGTCAATGTCAATGTAAACGTCAAGGCAATGCCAATGTAAACGTCAATGACATCAACATCATCATCAACATAATGTCAAAGCCATAATGTTCACTTCATGTAGTGGTATCTCGCTTATCGTGCATAACAAAATCTGAACTCCAGTATCACAGATCTCGGGACACACCCTTTTATAAGAGGTATCAGCTTTGTTGATTGCTTGTTTTTTCCTGGTCCATTTTTTTAGCCCCATTTTCCATGGGGATGAATCGATACTTATACTGGGTGTTGGTCCCAATTTTAACCTAAACAGGCAGGTCTACTCCGAAAGATAGCCGAAAGAGGATGCTGCATGCGAGCAATTAAAGATGAATAATCGCAAATACTGAGCAATATATGTACCCAGGTCCTCATATTTACCCCCCCCTTGAAATAATGAGGTAGAAGCCGGAGAAACAATGCTTTAAACCAGATTTCGGAGGGCAGTAACTACCATTTAGCCCTGTTCAATGTCAGTGCTCTGACCCACTCTAATGCTATTTTCCTGCACTCTTCCCCAGACAAAATATGAGCTCATCTCAGCCACAACGTGAGACTTTGAGAGACTGCTGTAGGGTGTATTTGGGGGAAATGAAGAAAGAAAAGCCGAGTATATAGCAACACAACCCTCATCAACCCCACAACCACCATTTCAGCCCATTATCAGCCATTTTATACTCTGAAATTCGCAACATCTCCACATCATGTTGTGGCTGCCGCCTCCCTGCAGATGAGCAAATTCCCCTGATGTGGCAATGAGAGCAATGAGATAATATAGGGGTGAAGAGCTCAGGGCTTGCTGTGGTTGTACTGATATAATAATCGTGTACATCGTTGCCCACCTGTAATTATGCTATGCCCATCGCCAACTGGGTGGAGGTTAATGTGGTTGCCTACTGTATCTACAAAACTGGACCTTCCTTTATACAATACAAGGTCAGACAAACCCCACTTCATGGGCATGATAGAATACAACGGCTATTTTAAGCGGATCCTACTATTGTACCAATGGTAGTAATATACGCCGTTAACGGCTCTTTTTTTTGTTATCTCAACTACCCCCAATCTCGCTTAATCACGGACTAACCATCTCGCTTGTTACAAGGCAGCGATAACGCAGCTCCACAGCTCAACCCAGATAACCAATTTTTCGGATCATCCTTGAAGAAGCAAAGCGGGCGGTCGTTCCTACCTGGAGAAGAATATCCCGTACAGCTAGGCACGCGCTGACTGTTTGGCTTTCACAAGCTAACGCCTATTTGGATCTTCATGTGAGGTGAGAGTGGATTTTGCAGTGACGTTTCGAATCAGGTAAAGATCGGCACTTGTGAAAACCGGAATAAGTCCCGTTAAGACCGAAACTGGACCAGTCAGGTGATGTGTATACGGCAAGTAATAGGTCAAATACATGCCCTTCACCTGGTATAGTCGGTTTTCCAAAGTGCAGCCTGAGAATGAAACTCTGATTGCCATTGGATTTGTTGTGGGGTGTAGAATTTCCCAAGAGTGTGGGGTGTAGACTAATCAGAAACTAAGTGCCGAGTAGGCTGGAGTTAAGAGGAACTAACATTGGTGCTACTTGTAGTGGCAATACGCCTGTGGTATGTCTATGTATGCAAAAACAGTGCTCGTTTCGTTGACCGGAGTTTGCTGATAAATATCTTATTCCGTCTCTGCAAGGTACAGTTAGGTTCGAGCATTGTGGGGGTTTACTGCAGCAATAAAGACGGAATAAAGACTAGCAAACAAATGTGAAAGCGGTGCCATATGGAATTTGTAGTGTGTTAATAATACACCTGATAATACATAAGCGATAATACTGTCAATAAATCAACTTCAATTGACTATTTTTATCGGATTTTGTCCTCCAAATATTGCCCAGTAGATCATGTTTCACATGCTCGTCTTCAACAAGTGAGCTTCCCCACAAGTTGAACTTTCACACGGAAGGGTGTCAGAACGGACATAAGCAGGCTTGTGGAGATGGAGCGAAATACACGTGCAACGCAAAGCAGATATGTTGGACGCGACTTTCACGTGAATATGAGCCCATTTATGGATCAAGATTTCGCAACCTGCTGCGTCACTGATGTACACTGGCTGGGTTTACTCACTCCAGAGTGGCATGATAATCTGCACCTCTCACATTCACATGGGGAAAGAGTTTAACCTGAAAATACCAGTCGTCTAAAAAGTGCGGGGTATATATAGGAGTTTGGTCCGTCACTTGGAAGCCCGAATATCACACCTACCACCACAAAAATGTCTGAATTCGCTCACGAGGAAAAGTTCCTGAAGGCCAAGTCCACCATCAACATTGACAACATTGTCAAGCTGCTCGACAAGGTGCTGCTCAACCCTCTGTTTGCCGGCGCTGCTCTGGCTCTCTCCTACAAGAACGGCGACCTGTACGAGAACCTGCCCCGATTTGCCGGCATTGCTGGCGCTGGTGTGCTCGTCTCCATCCTCTACTTCTTCCGACTCATCTCTCGACGATACCTGAAGATCAGCGGCTGGAAGCTCTCTTCTCGAGACGTTGCCGTTATTACCGGAGGTTCCAACGGTCTCGGTCACTACATTGCCTACGAGCTGTCCAAGCGAGGTGTGCGATGTGCCATTCTCGACCGAGAGAAGCCTGCCCGAACCCTCCCTGGTTCCACCTACTACTACTGTGACCTCACTGACAAGACCGTCATTGACAAGGCCTTTGCCGAGGTGCAGCGAGATATGGGCCCCATCTCCATTCTGGTCAACAACGCCGGTATGATGTGCGAGCAGCGAGTCCAGGACCTGAACGAAAAGCTCATCCGAAACCTGTTCGAGGTCAACATTGTCTCCCACTTCTGGACCCTTCAGGCCGTCATTCCCGACTTCCTCAAGCAGAAGCGAGGATGGGTCGTGTCTGTCGCCTCCACCGTCGGTCTCATTGGCCCCGGACACATGTCTGCTTACACTGCCTCCAAGCATGCCGTTGTCGGTCTCCACGACTCCATCACCCACGAGCGAGGTCTTGCCGGTGTTGTTGGAACTACCCTGGTGTGCCCCGGTCAGATGAACACTCGACTGTTTGCCGATCTGTCCACCCCCACCAAGTTCTTTGCTCCTGTCGTTGAGTCCCAGGTGCTGGCTAAGATTATCGTTGATAACATTGCCAAGGGCCAGCGAGGTGAGGTCATTGAGCCTCTCTACGCTCGACTCACTCCTCTTGCCCGAGTCGCTCCCCACTGGCTGGGAGACTTCTGCCGATGGGCCACCAACCTCGATGGTTGCATGGAGGAGGTCGAGCACAAGAAGGTGGGCCGAGGAGAGCTCTAGGACATTTAATGTATTTATGATTTGTACGAGACGCCAAGAGTAGACATTGTAGATGTGTAATACAGGGCCGTTTAAAACTTATACGATAGCCAAGAGTCGTAGCTCCATAGACTCTACATTATGAAAGCTTCCCTCTTTAATGACCCCTGAGAGCTCAATTATGAACGTTTATTCATATTTTAACGCGTCTGGAGTATCTAAAGACACCGGAGATTAACGTCAGCTGCTTCTTGGAAGCATTGCGTGCCATATAGCTCTTGATTTCCGCAGTTGAGTTGGAGAAGTTTGGTATTCAACTTCGGAAACGCCAAACACGGTTTTTTCACACGCGTAATATTGCTCTTGATCAATGAATACGTGATCGAATTATTGATTTTTCCATAAACATACTCTTTAATGTTTAGAAACGCCCCGCTATGGGGTGCTGGAGATAGGGCCGAAAAGCAGCCGAGACAGTTCAATGTGCATGCACCACATTTAAGCGAAATTAATAATTAATTAGTGAGCAGATGCAAGGGTGTAATTAATACGGAACACTCATCACAATTAATTAGTGAGCATGCACATAGATATGACTGTGACGTCATACCACCTACCAGTACCACTGTTAATAAGAACATGGTGCTTCGGAAGAGGACGGCTTAAGAGATATGAAAACGGCTTTCATGAACAGTCTTGACCAAGAAGCTATACTGAACGATAGTGTACTTGAACGAAACATACAAAATACTGTAAATGACGTACTAGTAACTGCTGATTGATTTGGTCCAGTTCTAATGATCCATCTTCATCATGGGCAGCTTGAAGTGAGAGATTGGAATGTACGATGGCTTCGTAAAGCTGAAGTTGAATACACTGGTGAGAATATAAACGGCAATATGGGGTGTAGTACAGTCCAGTCATTTACGGTGTTTATCGTCAAAATGCATAAATAAATATATCTGTATATGGGTGTAAGTAAGTAAATAGGTATAGTTGTTAAGTGGTTAGAAAGCATTCCGGGAAACAAGCACAAGCTTCTTCTTGCCCTTCTTGCGGGTGCCGGACTCTGCCTCTGCAGCTTCCAGCGCCTTGGCAATATCGCCCCAGCCATTCTCCTCAGAGTCATGGGGAGCTACAGGGTCAGACGTCCAGTTGACGGCTTTGCCCCAGACGGTCTTCTTGTTGCCAGAAGGAGAAGGGGTGTCACCAGCACTGGTAGGGGTAGCCTGACCCAAAACAGGATCAAGAGAGCTGATAGGACTGCTTCCAAAGGGTGCAGAAGCTCCTAGAGGAGGCGAAGAGAAACCTCGCTGCTCGATATAAGTATCAAACTCAACATGTTCTCTCTGTTCAGCCATTCGCTTGTTTCGGTCGTCTCTTCTCTCCTGGTTCTTGTGCCGTCTGAACCGCTGACGGAGCTCATCGGCAAAAGGCGCCAGTTTGTCCTTGGGCAGAACCTGACGCCAGTCACACTCGACAAAGCCGATTTCAGCACCGACAGGCAGGTTGGCCAGGTACTTGGACCGCTTTCGAAGGTCGATAGTCACCGAGGTGTGTTCCACATGTTCGATTCGGGGTTTAATCGAAGGAGGGAACATGGAGTAGTGGCCGAAAACGTGTTTCAGCACCTTGATATCCAACGCAGCCAAAAAGTAGTTTGGCCGAATGGCGTAAAAGTAAAACTCCTTGGGGTTGGACGACAGCCCTCCAACCGTAGGGGGAGACTCCAGTTCCAAATCGAACGGGAGAGAGAGGTCTGCAGGCTCGTCACCTGTTTCCAGCTCCATTTTCTCCATAATGTCTTCGACGGCTTGGTCGGCAAAGAACCCGTCGTCGCCAAACATAAACTCGTCTTGCTTTCGCATATCGAAAATCGCCTCGAGTTCACGCTGGTACATTTCTCGAGCCCAGTGAGCAGTGCCGATTCTGAGACGAGAATAAGAGGCGTAAGGAGACTCCACAGACGGAATCGTGCCCTGAGTCACATTCGTAGCAGTGACAGGTGCGGCAAAGACGTCATGAAGGTCTCTACCGAGCAGGGTGAATTCCCGTGTGTCGCCTGTCTTGAGAACAGGTCTAGCGTCTTCAGCTCCGCCAAAAATCACCGGCTTCACCTGGCTGTTGTTCACAGTCTCCAGACAAAGAGGACACTCCTTGGACTGCGTGTTGAAGCGCTTGAGACAGGCCAGGCACATGACATGGCCACATCCCAGCATTCGTGGAGCAGTAGGCTCACACAAGCAAATGAGACAGTCAGAGGCCTGAGGAACGAGAACTCGGACTACACGCGACATGTCGACGTGGTCGGGGTTGGAAAACTCGCCCGGTTTGACGACAAAGGAGAAGTTTGCGTTTGCGTAGGCGTCTTTATCAAACTCCTTGACTGCTGCCTTTCTTCTAGGGTGAGGAGAAGAGTGGTTGGCAGAGTTGTTACTGGCCTGTCGGCTAGCACTAGGAGGAGAGAATTCGAGCAGGTGCGAAATGTTCACCTTGCCTTTCCTGGGAGCCAAGGAAGCAAGTTCTTCCTCAATGTCCCGTTTGGCATCGTCCTTCTTGTCATCAAGGACAGGCCGCTGCCGGTTTCGGTGGTTGTTTCGCTGGGGCGTGTTGATGGCCTTGGGCTTCTTGGGAGGCCCGCCTTTGCTCTTACTGGCCGTTTTGCCGACAGGCTTGGGCTCAGTAGGAACAAAAGAAGGCGCGGCAAAGTTGAAGTTCTTGCTCATGGGGGAGAGGGAGGTGTTCTCTGAGGGTGAAGTGAGAGGGTGGTCTTTGAGAGGGTGGTCTCTGAGAGAAGTGATCGCGTGGGAAGACGTTGTGAGTTGCTGGGTTGTAGACTTGTCGTGAACGTGACTCAGTCACCGGCCGTTATAGATACCGCGTCACACCTGGTAGAGAGTGACTTCCGCCAGATGAGCAAGACGACTGTTGAAGAGGAGGTTCAAGAGCCGAATTAGACACTAAATATGCCACAAACAGGGTCCGGGGTTGCGTGGGTGTCGGGTCGCAACTATCGGTTGATAACACGATAATTGGAGAGGTTACGCGGACCAACCCAACCGCCTATAAAACTGTGTTGTTGCCTTCCTAAAATGGAAGTGCGGATAGCAGGTGCTACGACAAGTACAGCATGAGGGATTTGCCCGAGGAGTAGAGGTGACCTATTTGGTGTTGTTTGTGTCGCAAGAAGCTGTATTTATTTCCTGAGTGTGCATTATTTATTTGATCCATTTTCTCAGCTTCTCTTCTTCACCCACGCTCTGACTTTGGTTGACTTCCGTTGCTCCCGATTATTACAATATTCCACTTTTAAAATTGGCTTCCATTTTTGGACATTGAGTTAACGTGGCGATCAGCCCTTGCCCAGTGTTGGGAGGAAGGTCTAGTCGGCCTGAAGTCCACCTTACATAAGCCAGTTTATGCGGGCCAGCGCTATACTAAAGTTGGTGAAATAGTGCGTGTCCACATCGCGATCACCTCAACCAAAAATGTCTCGACAGACCCAGGCCGTCAATCTCTAGTGAGTAACGAGGAAGACAGACAGCCATGCACACAATTATTAACCCAGCTCGACTTCGGAATTGAAGAAGACTTCAGACGAGCATATTGCTTATGTGAGTATACGAGTGCCGACGAAGTCGGTACGCGTCCAGTGAAGTAACGAGTACCGTAGGTACGGGTTGCTTGTGTCACACAAATGCCATTGCGTCGACGTGATCCCGCTTATTGGGTCCGTTCGTGACCTTCGGCCACTCACTACCGCACGCACTTCCATACTAACCCAGGTCTTCAAAGAAATGGGCTACAAACAAGACCACGGACTACTCGACGTCCGTCTAGTAGCTGGCTACGCATCTGTCATCCTCGCCGCTGCCTCCTTTTACCTGGACTACACTTTTGGCTTTGATTTCGCCCGACCTTACCTCGTGTACACCGTGCCTGTCTTTTTCGTGCTCGAGTTTTTCATCTCCGGATGGCTCTATTTCAAGGAGCGAAATGTGGCATATGTGGGAAACAAGGGCAACACCAAGGTGGTGGTTTCGACAACAGCTCCCAACCCCGGTGTGGACTACAGCATTGTGGTTGACGTGGACGGCAAGAAGAAGACGGTGGACGCCAAGTTCAACGACTGGTTCGACTTTAATGGCTTCATTGTCTACTCCAAGTTCACTCACGTCTTTGAGGCTCTGCTGGGAGAAAAGAAGGACCAGTAGTTTATTTATCAATAGAAGCATGTCAAGGAAAACAGTAGACACGAAATAATAATACAATTATATACATAACAGGATTCGTCTATTCTACTCAATTACACGTACCAGGTAGATCAGAGTGAATACTGTGAAACACCACAACTTGTACTTTTATGCTCATCGCTACGCTCTGAGCACTACGGGTACTACTACTTAAACGCTCAGAGCGAAGTGATGAGCACTACATTATTCAGTGTTCGCTCACACCTCGTTAGATCATAGTATACATTCAACTCATTAGTATCGTAGCGAAGCTCGATTAGCACGTTGTCACTGCTCGGCGCGAATAGCATGTTCGCACAATTAGCAGTCACAGTTGTCACACTGCTCGGCGCCCTCGGGACGGTTGGCACACTCATTCTTGGAGGGAGCGGCGTCGGTGGCACAGCAGTCGGTGCACGCATCCAGCTTCTTGCTGAGCTGCTGGATGGTCTCCTGCTGGCTCTTGACCTGGGAAACCAGAGAGTGGACCAGGTCCTCCAGAGAAGAGATTCGCTTCTCAGAGTCGCCAGAGGCAGGAGCGGCAGAGGAGTCGGTCTGGGGGAGAGACTCCTCCTTGAGAAGAGGCAGGGGGTTGATCTCCTTCTCGGACTCCTCCTCCTTGCCGTTCTCCTTCTCAACGGGCTTCTCAACAGCCTTGGGCTCAACCTTGGGCTCGACCTTCTTCTCGACAGGCTTCACCTCGACAGGCTTCTCAACGGCCTTGGGCTCCTCGACCTTCTTCTCCTCAACAGGCTCGGCCTTCTCAGCCTTCTCCTCCTCAGCCTTGGCCTCCTCTCGGACCTTCTCAACAGCAGCCTGGCCCTCGGAAGAGCTAATCTTGCCGCTCTTGACCATGGCGCCAATCTCCTTCTCGGTCAGAGTCTTGCCGCCAGAGGCAGCCTGGTGGACCAGCTCAATCTTGCCGGTCTTGGCGAGTCGGTTTCGGGTGGCCAGCAGACCGGAGTTCTCCCACTCGTCGTTGTTGTCGTCCTTTCGGGGAGTCTCCTCGTCCTCCTCGGACGCCTTGGCCAGCATGGAGTTGACCTTGTCGCCGGAGAAGGCGGAAGAAGAGGTGCCGAACGAGCCCTTGGACTGCAGATCGGGCTTCTCCTCCTTGGGCTCAACGGACTTGGACTCAGTCTTGGCAGGAGCAGGAGAGGCAGGAGCGGCGGGCTCGGGCTTCTTGAACTCGGTCTTGTCCTCGGCAGCCTCGTGCACGTTGTCCTTGGTGATGGGCTTGTCGTCGTAGAGGATCTCAACGTCAATCACATAAGGTCGAGCAGTCTTACCCTCAAAGAACTCCGAGGCCTCAACAGAGGGCACGCCGGCGTAGGTATCGGGGTAGATGTCAGACTGGAAGGTCTCGGCTCGTCGGGGGACGTAGAAACCAACAGGCTCGACGTAAGAGTCCTTGACGGTCTTGTAGGCACGCACAATCTCGTTGCCCTTGATGTTAAGAGCTCGCTTGGGCATGAAGGCAATACCTCGCTGA
Source organism: Yarrowia bubula (assembly GCA_900519075.1). Taxonomy (NCBI): domain Eukaryota; kingdom Fungi; phylum Ascomycota; class Dipodascomycetes; order Dipodascales; genus Yarrowia; species Yarrowia bubula. The sequence goes on along the minus strand of ULGX01000001.1, from coordinate 4,607,374 downwards.
GGGTCTGTGCTCTGGTACTCGGACAGCTCAAAGAAGTCGTCGTTGCCGTACTCGTAGTATCGGATGTTACCATCTCCCTTGCCGGCCAGGAACAGGGTCTTGGTGTCGTGGTCGTAGAAGGGCATGCAGATACCCGAAGACGAATCCAGGTATCGGAAGCCGCCAATGGCTCCGGCGCCAATGTCCTTGACGTCCCACAGGGCCAGCTGTCGGTCAGAAAGCTTGGAGAAACCGGTGGTAGCGATTCGGTCGGAATCGAGCCAGACCACTCGCGAGTTCTTGGCTCCAGTGTGGCCAGCGCCAGAGCTCACAATCTCGCCGGTTCGCAGATCCCAGATTCGGATCTGCTTGTCTCGGGAGGTTGTAGCAAGGAGAGAACCGTCCTGGTTGTAGTCGAACGAGGTGATAATGTCCTTGTGGGTGAGCGACAGGTGGGCCTTCTGGGACTCGACATCCCACAGCTTGACGGTGTAGTCAGCAGAAGACGAGGCCAGCACGTTGTTGGCGGTAGGGTGGAACTTGACGTGTCCGACCTTTCGCTGATGGCCAGAGATCTTGGCAACAGGAGCAACGTCCTCAATCTCCTCTTCGGGCTCGTAGACGATTCGGTAGTCGTCAGGCACCTTCCAGAGACCGATCTTGCCGTCGTCAGAGGCAGAGGCAATCACCTGGTTGTTGAAGGGGTTGAAGTCCGTGTCGAGAACGGCAGAGGTGTGGCCTCGGAACAGAGGAATCTGGTCGGGCAGCTTGCCCTTGTGGGACAGGGGGATGACGGCGAACGCTCCTCCTCCGGATGCCTCCCAGTTGAGTGAGATGTACTCGGGGTTGACCTTGAGCAGGTTGGAGTCCCAAGCGTTGTTGCTAGGTTAGCTGGGAACAGGTGGTGACGTCAATCAAGATGGTGTTTGAGATGGTAAGGTCAATCTGGACGGTTTGAGGTCAATCCCTTTGCGGTCAATCCCTGTCAGCCGTTTGAGACGGTTTCAGGTCTCATCCTTAGCGCACTTTTGGGTTGGTGTCGTGTGCTGTAATATAGTGTATGGTGGGGTGTCGTTCGTGGGGTCGTACAACACCTCTGAACAACCAATCCATCTTGATGATCCATCTCTTGTGCCATCACAACTCCTCCTATCTCTCCTATACTCACCTCACTCGAACATTGTCGTAGCAGAGCTCCTTCTTGGTGGACTGTCCGTAGACATGTCGGTACTTTGATGATCGGACGAATCTTCCACTGGGTTAGTTCTGTTGAAAAAATCGTGCCATTGTTGCAATTCTAAATCGCTTAGAACCCTTCCCTGAGCTCCACCCTCGCTCTTTGACACCGATTCCACGTTTCGACTCACCTCATTTTTCGTGATGTGTTACCAAAGAGTGACGATGCTGTACAACTAATAAAGTGATGCACCCAATGTGGGTTGGGAATGCCTATTCCAATTCGCTCAAAGTTACATTTATGTCCTCGGAGCTAACAAGAGGCAGGCAATTGAGGGATTATGCAGAGCTGTTCAGAAGGGGGAAGTAGTCGGATATAGAGAACTCGGGTCGTGTATTCTTGTGGAGCACTTTTTTCTGCCATTTATTCACCCCTTCGTCACTCCTACAACTGCTTGACGTTCCATCGTCGCTTTAGCACCCGGTTTTAAGCTCGGATATATACCGTGTCGGGTTGCGGCAGTGGATAATTAATGCAGCGGTGGTCTTTAAATAAGAGGTAGAAGCGTAGTTAAAGGCAGGCTAGGCCAATAGCGTGTCTTTCCGAGATTGTCTCTTTCTAAAGCTAGCGTTATAGCTGGTGGTTGGCGTGTTCCTTGGAGCCGTGCCTACTTTACCTCCCTCCCAATGAGCTGTATTTTTAGAACACTCTGTTTGATACAGTATTAAACGCTGTACTATGGCCCATGCATAGATAAGAAGGACGATGTGCAGCCCCCATCAGGGTGAAATATCTTATCTCAGAGTAAAACGGGATAGGTTGGATTTTAAAAAAAAAGAGAAAAACCGGAAAAAATATTTATTAACCAAAAACACAACGCCCACCATCCTTACAATGCCATTATTCAATGACCCCTACTATCGTCCCAAACCTACTTTGGGTCACGTCAACCATGCATATTAAGCGAACATGATCTCTTCTCTTCCATCACACTCTGAAAATGTCCGTGCTCACTACCGTTTCGCCTATTGACGCTGTTGCCAACTTCACCACCCCTGAAGCTACTCGGGAACAGGCCAATGCTGCCATTGAGAAAGCCAACAAGGCCCAGAAAGCCTGGAAAAAGCTGACTCTCGACGACCGAATCAAGATTGTCACCAAGGCCTATGAGCATCTCACCTCTGAGCCCTACGTCGATACTCTGGCTAAAGAGCTGACTGAGCAAATGGGACGGCCAATTGCATACACCAAGGGCGAAATCACCACTGCTGCTGCTCGAGCCAAGTTTCTGATCTCGGTTGCTCCCGAGGCTCTGGCTCCTTCTCGAGAAGGTGCTGATGGTCTGGTTGACGGATTCAAGAAATACATCACACACGAGCCTCTGGGAACCATTCTGATCATTTTCCCCTGGAACTACCCCTACCTGTGTTTGACCAACGCTCTGGTTCCTTCTCTGCTGGCAGGAAACGCTGTCATCATCAAACCCAGCCCACAGACCCCCAAGGTCGCTGATGCGTTCTACAAGGCTTTCAAGGAGGCCGATCTGCCTGAGGGAATCCTCCAGGTGCTTCATTCTGGCGATAACGATCTCATCTCTGACGTTATCTCCAACCCTGGTATCCATGGTGTCTCCTTCACTGGATCAGTTGCTGGAGGTCTGGCTGTTCAGAAGGCTGCTGCTGGCCGAACCATCCCTGTGGCTCTGGAGCTGGGTGGTAACGACGCTGCTTACGTCAGACCTGATGTTGACGTTGATGCTGTTGCTGAAGATATCGTGGACGGCTGTGTCTTCAACTCTGGACAGTCGTGCTGCTCCATTGAGCGAGTTTATGTTCACGCTGACATCTACGACCAGTTTGAAAAGGCTGTGGTCAAGGTCCTGTCTGGATACAAGGTGGGAGACCCTCTTGATAAAGCTACACAGCTGGGACCCGTTGTCTCTGTCAAGTCCAAGGAGAATGTTGAAGCTCAGATCAAGGACGCTTTGTCCAAGGGCGGAAAGGCTCTGATTCCTGAGGGAACCTTTGTTACTGAAGACAAGGCCTTTGTTTCTCCTCAGATTCTCGTCGGCATGTCTCATGACGCTGAGGTGCTTGTTGAGGAGACTTTCGGACCTCTGGTTCCTCTCTACAAGGTGAAGTCTGACGAGGAAGCCATTGAGCTCATCAACGATTCCAAGTACGGACTTACTTCTTCCGTCTGGACCAAAGATCTCGCTCTTGGAGAGGCTCTGGGTGATGAGATTGAAGCTGGTACTGTTTTTGTGAACCGAGCTGATTACCCTGATCCTACTCTTGCTTGGACTGGATGGAAGAACTCTGGACGGGGTGTTTCTTTGTCTCGATTTGGTTTTGCCGGTTTCACCAAGCTCAAGTCTCACCATATTAAGGCTACCAATTAATTAGTTGAAGGTTAACTGTTAAGAACTGTAAGCAGAGAATAGCTAGTACGATAAAGTATCGTAGTCAGACAGACCATATATTACGTAATGTAGGCCATAGCTTAGGCAATGCACGCATCGCATGTATTGCCTCAATCATGCTCCAATCGCGTCATATCTCGTGCCTATGTCACCGAGCGGTTACTTTACGGATCAATTCAAACTCTTTTTTTTTCTCCAGCCTTTTTTTAATTTTTCATCTTAAACGCCGACTGACATGGACCCATTACGCCACAATTTGTCACCGCATACGTGCAATTAAATTAGTGTGTCTGGGCGAGTTATGACGTTGAGTGTCAACGTTGGAGACAACCAGGTTATCATGTATAATGATGATGCAGACACTGTACAGTACTCCAATCCGCTCATTGAGGCAATTACCATCATTGTTTTTTTGGTTATGTTCGCTGCACAGCCACCAATGACGCCACGCTGTGTTGTCCATCTCAAGGTCAAACTCGCCACCTCAAACTGTGGCTTGCATACATTACCATCTAGGTTTGGGGAGGTGGCTTGAAAAGGACGCGATGCGGAGTTGGACAAGCACAACAGTTGCCACAGGGTTCAGCCACAGTTAGCCCCACTCTGGCGGCCTACTACTGTGACGCCATACCTGTACAGCAGAGGCTCTCCGTGGCGTGCGCCCTAGGTTAATATCAGCCGTTATGTTGTCTCGCTTATGCATCTTGCATGGACTGATCAAGAGAGAGAGTAGAGGAAAAGAGACGATCAGTATGAAGGCAGCAACAACAAAAAACAACAACATGAGATCGCTCAAATCAATACACCCACCCAAGAACAATTGATGCTGACTGAGTATCGTAAAACCACCCCACATCCTCGTGTTCTAGCCACCCAAACCTTCCACCCTCAACTATGGCGTAATGCACACTAAAAATTCTCAATGGATGCATTAGGTTGGCTCTGGCAAAGTCAATCTGGATGGGCAAGTCGGGCAAGAGTCTCTATAAAAGACGGCGGATCTCCATGTAATATACTCCAACACACCTGCTAAACACACAATGGCTGCTGAACGTGCTCCTCTCCGACTTGGCTCCAAGGCCCCCGATTTCGAGGCCGACACCTCCAACGGCCCTATCAAGTTCCACGACTTCATTGGCGACAACTGGACCGTTCTGTTCTCTCACCCCGATGACTTTACTCCCGTTTGCACTACTGAGCTCGGCGCTTTTGCCAAACTCGAGCCTGAGTTCACCAAGCGAGGTGTCAAGCTCATTGGCCTGTCTGCCAACGACACCTCCTCCCACAAGGCCTGGATCAAGGATATCGATGAGGTCAACGACTCCAAGCTGACTTTCCCCATTATCGCTGACCCTACCCGACAGATCTCCCTTCTGTACGACATGATTGACCACCAGGATGCCACCAACGTGGACGCCAAGGGCATTGCCTTCACCATCCGATCCGTCTTCATCATCGACCCCAAGAAGACCATCCGTCTGATTCTACAGTACCCTGCCTCCACCGGCCGAAACACCGCCGAGGTTCTGCGAGTCATTGACTCTCTCCAGACCGGAGATAAGCACCGAGTCACTACTCCCATCAACTGGACTCCTGGCCAGGACGTTATTGTCCACCCCAGCGTGTCTAACGAGGAGGCTGCCACTCTGTTCCCCAAGTTCAAGACCATCAAGCCCTACCTGCGAACCACACCTCTGGCTGCTGAATGACTTGCAGGCGAGTGGGGCCGACGAACCACTCAAAGCAAGTTGTAGATTATTTATTAGCTAGTAAAGAATGTTAACATACTGTAGCGCAGAGCTAGCTTAATCGCAGACAACTATATAGAGATCATGATAGCATGGTCAACCGTCACATAGAAGGGGACGTTTAGAAGACAATAGATTATAGAACGAAAAAACGGAGACTGTAGTTGCCATAATAGTGTGTTTTAGTGTGTTTTCCAACTGCCTTAAGATATTCAGACCGTGCTGCTGAGATGCACGCACCAACAGACGATAACAGGTGGTTGTAAAACTGAGTGTTTTTTGAATCATATTTTTTATATAAATTTTTCACATCGTCATAGCGTAGACCCATATTTCATCCACTCACTTTTCACTCCTCAATTTATGTTCATATTTTTATTTTCTCCACGCGACTACATTAGTTTAACGTGATACCTACCACAACCCTGACCACGTTTGAAAAGTCTAACGGAAATTTCCAAAATTCACATCATCTTCTCCTAAGCCAACCGAGCATCCTGGCAGGACGTGTGTATTAACAGTACACGAGTAAGTATACCCGTAACGCACACACATGTGTCCCACTAACGCAGTGTCCGATTCACAACCACCTCCACTGGAGACAGTGTTGGAGCTTGTTCAGCAGGGCTACCGCGATGTTTCGCCTGCTGCCCAAAATGCCGCCTCTCTTGCGACTCTGCGATTTCTCAGCAACCATCTCACCGTCGAATTCGCCTCTCTCGACGAGCCCGAGAACTTTTACGTCGACCCCAAGCCCTACAACGATCACCACTGGGCGTGTTTACTCGGTCCTGACAACGTGGAGGACCCGAAACGTGAAGACTGGACGCCTCTTTCGATCCGATGCGTTTTTCTGCTGGCTGTGGGTCTCATTCCCATGTCCAAAACAGTCCTGAAAAACCTGGAACTGAGACTGGCTTCTTGTAAAGACTGTGCTATCAACTTTCACATCAAACGACAGGAGATGATGGACACGGTCAAGAACCGCATGAACTACAGCCTGGACCAGGTCAACGCCTTTGCTCGTGTCATTCAACAATGGGACACGCGACGAGTTATCCCTAGGTTGGAAATGGGAGTAGCTAAACTGGAGGGAAATGAAGGGGTTGATTTCGACGCCCATTTGCTTGGAGATATCCCCATCAACACCATGTGGGAGGTCATGTGTGAGCCGCAGCTGTTGCAAGATGCGAGACTCAAGGAGCTGTTTATGAAACTGCTGTCAGCTGTTGTGCTGTCAAAGCACCCCAATTCAGTGGAACTTTTCAAACTGAAAAATACCAAGGGAGAGAGAACGATTTATCCTGGTATGGTACACCTCCTGCTCGATGCTGACGCGAAAATGAGACGCTGGGCGTTCACGGATAACATCAAGGAACTGCTTGTTGACGGCCAGATTGACCCGTTTTCAGACGCTGCTTTGGCTGAAACCGGATTTGGAAATCTGACTAGAGACTTGGTAGTTGCTCAGTGCAAAAAGTACGAGGACGAGACTCTCTCTTTGGACTTTTTGTCAGGTGGATCAGTTCTCTTCATGCAACTAGGCTCGGCTTCTATCATGTCCATCTGCAGTCTGGTGAATCTCCCAAAAATGCTGGTTCAGTACCTCACCAAACCGGATACTCGTCATATGGACGCTGCTCTGTCGTTTGTGGGTGCTGTTATGAAAATTGGCGAGCCTTTCTGGGCCTTTGCTTCTCCTATGAACGCCCAGTACTTTTTGGATGGCCTTTACAAGAACCATGAGTTTCTGAAACTGACTAAACCCACTAGAGATACGTGGATCAACAACCTGCCTGTATCTGCCATGTCTAAACTGCTCACTCTGTCTCTGGACCACCACCATATTGTCCTTACTCTCACTCTCAAACGAGCAGTCAACATTCTCACTGCTGCTACAGACGACATTACTGCACTGTCAGAGAATACTCTCACTCAAATCTCAGAGTTGCGAGCTACGTGCGACACCAACATTCACAAGATCATTGCTCTGTTGACTGGTACTGATAGCACTAGAGAGAAACTGGTGCAGAGTCTCCTGTGTGCTTTGATCAAGTACGACATTTCATGCATGGTTTTGGATACAAAGCAGCTGGGAAGCAAGTCAGAACCTGGATCAGTGCATGTCTTACGAGAAGGATTATGGCAACAGGTTCTCAAGCTGGTTGAACCTCCTAGACTTGATATTGACCTTGCTAGAAAACTACTGGTTGCATGCAAACCTATCGTCTTTTTGGAAAAGCTCTCTATTCCTAAAGAGTCAACTGCTACACCTGCAAAGTCGCTTCAAGCACGAACCAACTTCAACAAAGACCTCCAGACAATCTACGATTTTGTTGCCGATATCTTCTCCAGTGTCAGTATGCTGAAAGCAGGCGAAATCATGGAACTCGTCAAAGAGCAACTGGTCCTCATCTTCCTCTTCTCCACATCCTCCAGTATCAACCAGATTGGTGCTTCTCTCGTCAGATCTGCTGCTGCTGACTATGGAGCTCAGGATCGACGTGAAGCCTTGGCTGCCATCTTTTCAGAGAACATTGTCAACACTTTTGAAGACTACAACATTTGTTTGGCAGCTGTGAGACGAGAACCGACGTTTGGATCGTGTCAGCGGCTCATCAAGCTCGCTATTGAGGTGCTGGACTTGCTACTCAACCCCAGAGATGGTATGTTGGACAGGTACTCTGACATCAACCAGCCTCTGAGTGACTGTCTGATGACGTTCTGGAGTGAGTCCTGGCAGGTACTGGAACCCATCTACAAGCAGTCTGCAAAGTGGAGTGGACGGTATGAACGTTCATACATGATCACTTTCCTCACTGACGTTCTGGACTACTCCTACAACATGTTGGACTCGTTCGAGCAGTTCAGAGAGAAGATGCTGCAGTACTCTGGTACTGATAAAGCTCCTGAAATGGTGCAAAACATTTTCACGTCTCTTCGTCAAATGGCTGAATGGCTTCGTCTAGCTGATGTGGATATGTTGCAAAAGTCAGTGGACAACATTTGCCTCGCTCTCAAGCTGATGAAACGACACAACACCAAGCTGCCGGACGAACTGCTGCGAATCTTTGTCATGTTCTCCAAACGAGTCAAGCGAAGCAAGCTCACCAACGAGCAGTGTTCTCGACTCATTACAGCCACTTCTGCTGTAGACAAGGAACGAGTGGAGGAGCTCTTGTACGAGCACAACGAGTCTCAGCCTAAAATCATTACTGAGCGACCTAGACCTGCAGCTGGAGCTGTTGCTAGACAAACCAGTATCACTACGTTTGCCAAAAACATTCCCAACCCTCCTCAGGCTCAGCCCGCTAGTATTTACTCCATTCCTGACAAGAACAAGACTCAGGACTTGCTGCGAGCTGAGCTACGAGCCAGACGAGCTGAAGCTGCCAAACCTGCTCCTGCTCGACCTGCCGGTTTCAACAGGAAGCAAGGCGAAGCTGACGACTCTGAATCTGACGATGAAGACGATACGCTTTTTGCAGCTCAGATGAAGAAGAAGCTGGACGAGACTCGAGCCCGACGAATCAACCAGATTTCTTCCATGACAAACGTCGGACGAGCTTCTTCCATGCGGGTCGGAAACACCCCTCGACTGTCAAACGCCGAAATCAAGGAGCGAAACATGCGAAGTCGTCTCAACGTTCGGTTGGACAACTTGTACAAGAAGATTCTGTTGTGGCATTTCAACAGAGAGGGACACTTTCCTTCTGACGACCAGACGCTGACTACTGTTCCTGACAAGTTTGAAAGTGTGGAGGAGTACACTAAGACCATGGAGCCTTTGCTGTTGTTGGAATGCTGGCAGGGAATCACTCAGGCTAGAGAGCAGTTCAATGCCAAGCAGCTGTTCAGTGTGACTATCGGTACAAGAACGTCTGTTGACGAGTTCTTTGATATCCATGCTTCTATTTCTGCAGAGACTATGAGCAACTATACTCTTAATGATAGTACTCTGATTTTGTTGACTTCTGATGAGTCTAGACAGACGTCTTGTCTGGGAAAGATTAAGGAGGTTAAAGCTGCTGGCGAGTTTTTTGATATTATTATTAGAACTAATAATACGGGTGTGGCGAGGGATATTAACCCGAAGACGAGTTGGCAGGGTTATAAGGTGATGAAGTGAGTACGCGAGATCGAAGAGCGAAGCGATGAGAGAATGCGCTTTCACTCAGAAGAAACCNTTTTTTTTTTTTTTTTTTTTTTTTTTTTTTTTTTTTTTTTTTTTTTTTTTTTTTTTTTTTTTTTTTTTTTTTTTTTTTTTTTTTTTTTTTTTTTTTTTTTTTTTTTTTTTTTTTTTTTTTTTTTTTTTTTTTTTTTTTTTTTTTTTTTTTTTTTTTTTTTTTTTTTTTTTTTTTTTTTTTTTTTTTTTTTTTTTTTTTTTTTTTTTTTTTTTTTTTTTTTTTTTTTTTTTTTTTTTTTTTTTTTTTTTTTTTTTTTTTTTTTTTTTTTTTTTTTTTTTTTTTTTTTTTTTTTTTTTTTTTTTTTTTTTTTTTTTTTTTTTTTTTTTTTTTTTTTTTTTTTTTTTTTTTTTTTTTTTTTTTTTTTTTTTTTTTTTTTTTTTTTTTTTTTTTTTTTTTTTTTTTTTTTTTTTTTTTTTTTTTTTTTTTTTTTTTTTTTTTTTTTTTTTTTTTTTTTTTTTTTTTTTTTTTTTTTTTTTTTTTTTTTTTTTTTTTTTTTTTTTTTTGCTTTTCCCAATTTTTACTAACCCCAGTATGATCACCATCGAACGTGAATTTGCATCTCTACGTGCCCTCGAGTGGTACGATCTCAAGGACGAAATCCTACAGGCAAAGGCCTCCCCTCTGCCTAAAGGAACACCGTCTCAAATTGCAGAACTTCAAAAGACGTACAATGTCAACGACTCTCAGGCTGCTGCTATCCATGGATCTCTTCATAACCAGGGCTTTTCTCTTATCCAGGGTCCTCCTGGTACTGGTAAGACGAAGACCATTCTCGGTATCGTGGGTGGCTTCTTGTCTAAAAAAGCATCCGATATCGGTAACGACAACCGTCGAATTCTCGTGTGTGCTCCTTCCAACGCTGCTGTTGATGAGTTGGTGATGCGACTGGCTGAAGGTATCACCTCAGCTTCAGGCCAGAAAACTGACCCCAAGATTATCCGTATTGGAAGATCTGATGCTGTTAACGCAAAGGTGAAGAAGTTTGTGCTTGAAGAGCGTGTTGACGAGCTGCTCAAGGCTCAGGAAAAGGAGAGTGTAGTCAACAGTACTCCTGAACTGCGTCTGAAGATGAACAAGCTGCTTGATGAGCGAAAGGAGCTGCAGGGTAAGATTGACGATAAGAGTGTCAAGCTGACAAATGATGAAGTTGCCACTATTCAGACTCGACTCGTGGTCATCAACCGAGAAAAGAACAAGGTGGGATCTGAGATTGATGCCCAGAGAGAGAAACATTCTGCCAACTTTAGACGTAAAGAGTCGGAGAAGCGAAACCTCAACATTCGGGTGCTCAAGGAGGCTGAGATTATCTGCTCTACGCTATCAGCTTCGTCTCACAACATGCTAAAGAGTCTTGGAGTGGCTTTCGAGACTGTTATCATTGATGAGGCTTGTCAGTGTATCGAGTTGTCTGTACTGATCCCCATGAAGTATGGATGTACCAATGCTATCATGGTTGGAGATCCCAACCAGCTACCTCCTACAGTCCTCTCTACAGTCGCTGCAAAGTCCAAATACGAACAGTCTCTGTTTGTACGAATGCAGAGAGCCAACCCTTCTGCTTTGCATATGCTGGACACTCAGTACCGTATGCATCCAGATATCTCTGTCTTCCCTCGAGAAGAGTTCTACAAGGGTATTCTCAAGGATGGAGCTCGTATGGACGAGAAAACAAAGAAGCCTTGGCATGAGTATAAACAGCTTGCTCCATACACCTTCTTTGACGTTGCTGGACACCAAGACTCCAGAAACCACTCCTTCTTCAACGACTCAGAGGTCCAGTTTGCTGATAACCTGTACCGGCTCATGTCCAACATGTACGGCGATATCAGTATTGGTATCATCTCCCCTTACAAACAGCAAGTCTTACGTCTCAAGCGTCACTTTACTCGAGAGTATGGCCAAAACATTCTCGACAAGATTGAGTTCAACTCGGTTGACGGTTTCCAGGGTCAGGAGAAGGACATTATAATCATGTCGTGTGTTCGAGCGTCTCCTGATTCTGACTCTGTTGGTTTCTTGGCTGATAAACGGCGTATGAACGTGGCGTTCACTCGAGCTAGGTCTTCCATGTGGATTCTTGGTAATGCAGACACTCTCAGCAGAAACACAATCTGGAGAAAGGTCGTCAATGATGCCAAGAACAGAGACATGTTTATTGAAGACGCCAAGCCGATTCGTAAAAACGACCTGCTTCCTGCTGGCACTGCTACTCCTGCTGGATCTAAACGAAAGAGCGATGCTGAGTCGTACCAGGGCCGTGAAAAGCGTCCTGATACGAGACCCGACCTGAGAAAGGAAAATCGGGATACCCGGCCTCCCCCCAGAGACTACTACAATGACCAGAATCTGGACAATAGAAACAACGGTCCTCCTAGTAGAGGTGGTTACCAGGGTAATAACCCAAGAGGAAGAGGAGGTTATCAGGGTGATAGAGGAGGTTACCAGGGTCATAATGACAGAGGTGGCTACCAAGGCCACAGTGACCGAGGTGGCTACCAAGGCCACAGTGACCGAGGTGGTTACCAAGGTTACAGTGACAGAGGAGGTCATGGAGGTTACAGTGACAGAGGAGGGCATCAGGGTGGTTACCAGGGTGACCGACATAGTGATTATAGGGGTGAAAGAGGAGGCCACCAAGGACCTCCTCCTGGAAGAGGAGGATATGCCCCTCGTGGAGCACCTAGAGGAGGAGCTCCTTATAGAGGTCGGGGACGGCCCCCTCCTAGCATGTTTGTTCCTTCCAAGCGAGGAAGGGGAGGTTAGCATAAAATGCGTCAGCATAAAAGTGCCATAGCTTAATATTAATTACATTACATATGATCAAATTGAGTAGAGTATAGTAGACGGGTTCCTAGTATAAAGGGGCATATACTTATGAATTCATATATCCTCGGGGATTATACGAGGCATAATCTAAGTTGGTGTGGGTAATCGTGTTGTAGGGGAATTTAGGGTCGTATGTAGATAATAGTGGTACGGTTGGGTAGCTACAGACTCACTGATTCCAGTGGAGGTGTCTGTTTGTCTATAGCTCATCCAGAAGCCGAGTTGTCGTTCATACAAGTACACCTTATTACCCTATAGATGATGAGTGATCGTTTATTATATGTTACTGTAGAGCTCTAGATACACCTGAGTGTTCTTCACCCGGTGGACAGGCATAAAAATGATCAATTCTTTTCATTCGGTGAAATTTATTTCATTTTCTGAAATAATTATTTTATGCCAGTCAGATATTAAGGGCAGTTGTATGGAACGGCTATTTTAACCGCGTAATTGGAGAGTGGATAAAAGTGTCAAATGGATGAAATCAACGCAAATGAGCACGTTTTGGTGGAATAACGGGTTGGAAATAACGGAAAAACACGATTTTTTACCCTTTAACCAGATATCCACACTCCAGTGATTCTCAAATTTGTGGCACACGACTTCAAATTCAATAAAACTATAACTGGATATTGAAAATGCCATAGAGTATTAAATTTTTGCACTAAGAGTATGGCTAAGTAATCACCAGCACACCAGATATATGCCCAATCTCCCTCCACCTCATCTAAAGCTGCATAAACCATTGTGGTCAAAGTTTCAACTTTCAACATACGATTCTGCTCGTATGAAGGCTAAGTGTGATGAGATTGGCGGATGTTTCAAACTTTATTAGTAGGATGAAACTGTCTAGAATTATGGACTATAGCACCCCAGAAAGTACCTGAATCGTAAGCTATGCGTATTAATTCATACCAGCTTCATCAAAATTGTATATATACAACCGTTTGCCCTCTTCTAAAAGGCATCTCACAACCCCCCCTCCAAACTCAAACCCCCTTTTACTTCAACCATGCAGGACCCCCAGCTTCTTCCCCGGCTTGTTCCCGAGTTGCCTGCTAAACCGCAGCGCACCTTTTCCTGGTCCAAATTCAACCCCTTTGGCCCCAAAGCGCCCTACGAAAACGTGTGGGTGCAACCTGCAGGCTACAGCGCAAGAAAAAAGAAAATGGCAGAGGAAGCTGCCAGAGTGAAGGCTCTCAAACTGTGCCCTTGGGCTGAAAACAACGGATCCGATTGGGAGACTGTTCTCAAGGAGTTGACTAACGAGGCCAAGACGGTGCCAAAGGAATCCAAAGAAATCAAATTTGACTTTGGAGCTTCCCAGCTGCCAGACGTTGAGTCTCTTAAGCTTGATCTTAACATTGGCGGAAAACAGATCCTTTCAAAGAAGAGGAGTGAGGACGATGATCTCACTATTTTCACCACCAACAACAGCGTGGCGCCTACCATTCACACCAATGAGCCTGTCGACAAAGAATCCACACCCTTTTACCACTCAAACACATTCTCAGTGTCGACTAAACCATCACCTCATAGCTCCAGCAGCAGCCTCATTCTGACCACTGTCAGCAGACCCGAGGTTAAACTCAATTGCGCCTCAAAGACAGTGTATAGTGTGAAGAGAACTAAACCAGAGAGTACGCTTATGCAGAAATTCACTGCCCTCAACAACACTGTAAATAGCAGAGGCCAGACGATTTTTGCAGAGAAAGTGGATGGCAAGTTTTACCTGTGGGCCAGTCACCACTCAGCTAAAGCTGCTCAGCCTGACAAGTACTGGTTTTATGTGGTCAGACACTCTGTGGTTAGCCCAGATGGTGATTTGATTGCACTCATTTTTGCAGAACTGACTCCTGTAACTGGATGGAAATATGATCCAGAAATGCACTACAAGGGCCAGTTCTACATCACCAAGGTTAAACCCATGACCAAGAAGCAGGCCTTTGACTCAGAGACACAGGAGAACCCTCCTAGAGCTGATAAGTTGATTTATATCAACAAACGAACGGGTCTACTGCCTATGCTGGAAGTTCACAGTGGTCAGGCTTTTGTCTCATACAAAGACCCGGTTCTCAATTACAATTTGACATATGTTGATTGGGATAACCAGAAACTATGGGAAATCTGCCATGTGGTTCCCTACAAGAGTCCTGATTGGAACGCTTCTCAAACACGACCTATTCCCATTCTCTTCAATGGAGGCATGTATCTGATTGAGAGCACTCAGATTGTGAAATTCCACGTCTCTTTCAAAGGAGATACTTGCAAACTCATTAGCATGCGAAAATGGAAGTACGATAAACCTCTAGTGTCTAGAGCTATTCTCTGGGCTGACCACCTAGATGCTAAACATGTTGTTCTTCACCACTCACAAGGATATCATATTTACGATATGGAAAAACAGCAGCATGTTGAGGCCAATATGGACAAAGAGAGGCCTTATCTGTGGAGTTTGGTGGATGGAAAGGTGCACAAGTTTGGATACACTCAGGGCTTGTTGGACAAGATTGAGCAGTGTGTGGCCAAGAGAAAGTTGCAGGCCGGAGACAAAGTTGAATTTTAGACCATGTGAATAGAACAATGCATTACATAAGACAGACAGAGATGTAGGCCAAGAGTGCAAAAATGAGAGCTGTGAGGTTCGAACTCACGCCTCTTTCGAGACTAGCACCTGAAGCTAGCGCCTTAGACCACTCGGCCAAACTCCCGGATTGTGTTTTTTGGCGGTCGAGAATTCCCAGAAACGGCGGGAAATGGTTTTTTGCGCGGAAATTGGCGTCAGGAGGGTGGTTAGAGGCTGGAAAAGTTATCCAGGCAACTGTTTATAATCGGATAACGCCCAGAAATGGCTTTTTGGTGGACTCCCGTGCTTGAAGCTGTGAGGTTCGGGTTTAAAGAATATCAGAGTGTAGTGAGAGCTCATATATGATCCAAAGCACTTCTAAATGTATATTGACGAACTCCTCTGGTTTGATATGAACCAATATCAACTTATTTCCTCTGTTACGCTTCTACATGCTGAATACTTCAAAAGTGGTGTAGTCCACCAATAAAATCGTAATTTAGCTTAGGAGCTACTCAATTGCATCGAACAATAGCATACCTACCGCCGGTATGATTTTGAGTAGTATAGAATTGATGTGAATAAATTCTGACATTCAAATTAGCATCACATTTTAGTCTTCTCCCCGTAATTAAGCCCTCTTATCCAATTAGCCTGCATATGATAAGAAGTGGTCCGTTTTAATTGCAAAAATTCCCCCAAACATACTAAATAGAACTCCTATTTCTGCAGGTGATAATTCCTTGCCGATTCTTCTAAATCTATATCAGTTTGTCTCGACGGGGGACGTCCAAAAATTGACATATATGAAACGCGTAAAGTTTAGAGTTTTTCACTGTCCCCTTAATTAGCCCACAGACGCGTCTTCTCACACCACACCACCACTACAAAATGACTACAACCGAGATTACCACCAACGCCCCTGATGACTTTGAAATTGTGTGCAAAAACTGAGTCCGAGTTCCTGTCAACAGAGATATTATGGAAACCCAATGGCCCATGTTCAAATGACTTGTCAGAGGCAACAGCCGAGAGCTCAACTTTTCTTTTCCTTCGGCCTGGGTCAGGATCATGGTATCGTTTCTTTCCGGATCCAAAGAGATTGATATGGCTTGTGGTGAAGCTAGGGGCGTTTGTTGAATGCTGCTCTTTTCCAGCTGCCTAACTGCTAGACTTGGCTGCCATGGTTGTGGGAGAGATGCTCAAGTTGCATCAACAACAAGAACACAATGTACCCCCAGAGGCCTTTGAGGAGATAACATTGGGGTTTTTTTTTTATTCTGAAGATACATTAAGCTATTTCTCCCCGTAGGGGTTTATCTAAATAATCCCGTCCAGGGCCAATTGACTCGTAAATATGTTCTTCTTCTCTCGTAGTCGTAGTCGTNTTTTTTTTTAATTCTGAAGATACATTAAGCTATTTCTCCCCGTAGGGGTTTATCTAAATAATCCCGTCCAGGGCCAATTGACTCGTAAATATGTTCTTCTTCTCTCGTAGTCGTAGTCGTGGTCGTACTCGTAGTCGTTCTGTGGGTTTCAGAGCTTCGTCGAAGCGGGCCCGGGTCACATGACATTTTTGTACCCGTAAAACCGTCCAACCACTTTTTCGGCCAGTTGCGGCCATATCCTGGTGAAAATACGGCTTCCCGTCCGATCAGCCATAGTCAAGCACCAGAGAGCCCAGTTAGTATTGTAGTGGGAGACCATACGAGAATCCTGGGTGCTGCAATTTTTTGCACTCTGAGCGTAGCGAAGAGGGCAAATTCTTTGGCTATGCTCTGTTCTGTCTCCAACCTATGTTTTTGTCTTAGTCATGATGTCGGGGCGTTAGAGAGAATTTTGAGCTTAATCTCATAAAGGAAGGGAGGGTTGAAATTTGACTACCAAGTCTTTGTTTCTTTCTACAGGTTTCTACCAGCAAAACAATACTACATTCCAGTCATTTTGCATACCAGCCTTCTTTGGTGCGTTTTAGAGAGCGTCGCAGAACATGTTCTAGGGGGTCTGAAAGTGAGAATATTTCGATTTTTTGCCACTGGGAGATTATACGGAAGAAGAAATTCCGAATTGAGCGGCTTTGAATACCGAAACATTCGCCACTGTTCTGTAGTATTCCTGGAAGAGGACTTAGAAAGAGAAAGTTTAAGGTTGTCGTATCTGTATTGTCGACTCACGGCTTGGATGAAATATAACCGGATTTGGAGTGGTTCTGTTGAGAAACCAGTAAGTGCAAATTGATTTTTATGCCTGGAATATCTGATCAACATGTCATTTACCCTTCATTTTCAATTCCACGACCTCCTACCACGTTCCATAAATTTCTATAGCCTTCGGGTCATGCACTAGAAAGGCTGGTCTGCATTTCTCATGCACATTTTTTTGCCACTACCAACCTCCCCGAAACTATAATCGCCTCGGCTAAAAGTATATAAACCCCCTCTAGATCCCTCTCAAATTCTCAGAATCACCAGTTCACTCTGAGTCATTCTGAGACAGAGCTGAGACGCCTGTCTACAACGAGGACACTGTCCGTTTGAGTTGTAACAACACGAGGACGTACCAGTCTGATGACGTTGTTTGGGCAATTCATATGGTGAAATTCCGAATCCCCTATCGGTGAAGAACTCGCTATGACGCTTTGAAAAACATGTATGAGCGTGGTGCGATAGCTGTTGCTGTGCGAGAGCTGAGAAATCGGCGAGTGCAATACACAGCGAGTACAACCGCCTGAGCCAAGTGTCTGTAAGTCCAGTGGTCGACCTCATTCGAAGTGTCAATAAACCCACTGGTAGACCACCATTCTGAAATGCATGTGTCAAGAGCAGGCAAAATGCCGTAAGCCGCCAGAGCAAAGAGCCAGAGCCATTGAGCCAGAGCCACCGACACTGAGAGACTCACTGGGTGAAATTCCTTTTTGAGATACTCGTTTTCTCACAGGTGAGATTCCTGTTTGAGATTACAGGTGAAATACCTGATTGCCGCCTAGAACTGAAGAGCCAGCTGAAATGCAAGAGCTGCCAGAGCTGAGAAGCTGTGCTACAAAGCCAGTTGAAGCCTAGAGCAAAGATCTGCCAGACGGACGCCTACAAGGTCAAAAGAGCATACACAAGAGCCAGAACATGAGCTGAGATGCTAGTGTCAGAGCCAAGTGTTTGAGCCAGAACTAGCTGAAATGCTAGAGTCAGAGCCTTCACCGATAAGTCCAAAGAGCAATAAGTGTGTTTGAGCCAGAGTCATCGAACCAGAGCCATTACCAGAGCCTCGATTGAACCTAAGTCCAAAGAGCAGCATTGAGCCAGAGCTACAAGCCAGAGCCATATCGAGAGAGCCACTAAGTCCAGAGAGCAATAAGTGCCGTGCCATGCATACGAGCAAGCCACTAAGTCCCATACGGCAATAAGCGCCAAAAGCCGTTGAGCATAAGACCAAAGAGCAGCACATTTGAGCCTGTAAGTCCACAGAGCATGAGCCTTTTTTTTTCGAGCCAAGAGCCGTTTTTTCAGCCAATAAGTCCTACAAGGCAATAAGAGCCGTTTTTTCAGGAGTAGGAGTCAGTCGACTACCGAACCTGTTTATTTAGTTACGAGGAGTAGGTGAAATTCCGAAC
Organism: Yarrowia bubula; assembly: GCA_900519075.1. NCBI lineage: Eukaryota > Fungi > Ascomycota > Dipodascomycetes > Dipodascales > Yarrowia > Yarrowia bubula. The sequence goes on along the minus strand of ULGX01000001.1, from coordinate 4,588,862 downwards.
CTCTGGGTTAATAAATCTTGGACCATCGAGTCCCACCCGAATTGAAGTGTATTGTAGTTGAACAGTAGTTGACAGTAGTTGTATTTTGTAAGTGTTACTCTTTTCTTCATTTTATGGCATTATCCAGCATCTGGAGTTTCCTCATTATATCAGTCACCCCCACCAGATCTTGTATTTTGACAGTTCATAGTTAGACATGCCTATCAGGGAACTTTCACAGTTCTATAGTGTCAGTTTTAAGTGAAGATAGCCAGCCCTAGATAAAAGAGAGAGCGTGAAAAAAGCATACAAACAACCACTCTACAATCCCTTAAGTAATTACTGTAGTTTCGTGACTCTGGTCAGCTACACCTCCAGACTTGCTATAAATACATCCATTACCTTTATACAATCCTATGCTTTCCTTTTTCCACCTGATTGATTCGCCTTGCCGTGATTTCAATCACCTCCTCGTAGTTATCGTCCAGTGCCTCATCGGGAAAGTTGCCCGTGAGATTATGTCTTTTCGCGTTTTTGAACTGCATGCCCTGAGCCAGAGCCTGCTCTGCCGACATACGCGATACCAGAGCAAGGGCCGCCCTGAAGTTGGCCTGCTCGTCTTTATCTGTAGGCTGGGTCAAAATCATGCGAGCCACACTTCTGTCTCTGAATACATCACGTACCAGAAAGTTTCTGTCGAGATCCATGCCGTCTGCGTCCTGAATCAGGTCTATACAGGGCCGTGTGAGATGCGGATAGAGCTCTGCAAAGATGACCTTCAGGTTGTATGCCAGTTCTGCAATGCTTTCGTAAGGATCCTCCATCACGTAGAGAAACCGCTTGGCCACGTGATAAGTGGGCATGAGAAAGTCGCTTGTGTAGGGTCCTCTACCCACCTCGAGTGTCGGAATGGGTTCCAGCACGTAGACCTGGAGTTTTGGTTTCATTGCAAAAGTGTGGTGTTAGTTTGAATAGTTTCAACGCGTGCACATGAGTTTAATCCGTGCTAATGTTTTTCATGCAGACTGATGGTAATAAAGAGTTTAACCTGACGATGGAATAAATAAATAAATTAAAAAAAAAAAAAAGTCAATAGATAGAATAGAATATATTAGTACCACTTGCACGTACTACAATGTAAGAATCCTCCTAGGACCTTGGGCAAACACCCGGATGCAATGCTGAATTAGCAACGCCCTCTCCTCCCTACTTTTAGGCGTAGTTTCAAGCTGATCTCCAAAGAAGTGCGTCCACATCATTTCCACATCGTCATCCTGGTAGTAGTGGCGATGTAGAGCTCCATACGAGCCCATTGAGGGAGGCTGTTCAGGGTCTGAGGTGACGGAAAACGCGTAACTTGTTCTGAAAATATCAGCCAGTTTCATTTCCAACTCATACCTATCCTCAATATCCAGAGGCGCAATATTATCCAGAAAGTCCGTTTTGGCAAACTTGAGCAGCTCCCTTCTCTGAATATAGCATGCTCCAGGTGCTGAAGTAAACATAGGCTTAGCCTTTGGAAGCACCACGTACTCTCGGCTCTCCAACCAAGAGATGAGCTGAAGATGCGTCATCCGGTCGAAAATGGTTCTGCTGAGAGTCACGATTCGAATGGGTACCGATGCTGACATTGAGGCCATATCCAGAATTTCCTGGTAGCTGGCATTTTCTCTGATTTCCAGGTTGCGAACATGCAAAAACAGCTCTAGAGTCTGCACGCTCCACTTTGTCAGAAGCTCATTGTCCTGAGACGAGTATTCGAGGGGAGGTATCATGGAGTGTTGGATATTTTGGTCGTGGAAGCCCGAGGATGGCGGCAAGTAGGTGACCTTGTCATAATTTGACATTTTGGCACTTGCTACGGGAGTAGTGGCAGGTCATTGAATGCATATATAATATTATTTTCCACCGGGTTAGGAGATGTCAAATTATGAGGAAACGGAACAAGCTGTATATAGTGGGGAAGATGGGTTTTTTTGGAGAATGGAAAAAAGGGGAAAAATATGAAAAAATATACAACAAAACTAGCACCGCCAGATTTAATACAGGGCAAAAACCACGCCATTTCTACAAACTCTAGCTGACAGGTTGACTGTTCTGGTGTTGCTGTCTATACAGTGCAGCTGTCAGCCCTGTTAGACAAGGAAGAGCTGTATGAAGAGGTGTCAAACCAAACACCAACACCATAGCCCCACAGTGGAAAAACAGAAAAACAAAGAGATCCCAGAATAGGCCAGAAGGTTCTATTATACGGAATACAAGATCTCTCTTGTCTTGTTTCATTTTCGTTTCTACAGGTTGGTTTTCTCAATTCAACAATAACTTAACTATTTACTTAGCCTTCTTCTCTTCTCTTAATCCCTCTTCTCATTCTGAACAGACCCACTGTCTGGAGTATGAACCGGCGTCTGAGCTACGAGAATCTCAGTCGTTCTAACCATACCCTCAATGGTCTCTCCAGCTGTCTCCATGATATCATACTCGTCCATACCCTTGAGTTCTTCTTCCTCATCAACTCTGAGTCTCAGACCTGGAATCTTGTCTACTACAAAACAGAGGATATAAGTGACAACAAAAGTCCAGCCAATGGTAGCTCCCAGGCCAGCCAGCTGGTAAGGAATCTGAACCCAGTGGTTGGCAATCCATCCACCGGCAATAGCGTCTTTAGATCCGTCCATATCGGTCCAGGTGGTGGAAGCAAACAGGCCAGTGACAATGGAACCCACACAGCCTCCAATGGCATGCAAGTTGAAGGAGTAGATGGTATCGTCGACTCTGAGCCATTTGTTGACGTTGATGGTGAGTCTACACACCAAAGCAGTCATAACACCTCCAACAAACGCTGCCCAAGGAGCTACATAGCCACAGGAAGGAGTCACAGCAACCAGACCAGCAATGGCACCTTCACAAGCACCCATCATTGAGAATTTACCAAGAACCAGCTTATCATAGACGATATAAGTCATTCCAGCAGCAGAGGCACTCAGATGGGTGTTGAGCATGATGTAGGCTGTTCGAGTGTTGACAGCTTGTAGAGTGCCAGAGTTGAAGAAGAGCCATCCGTACCAGATAAGAGTGGTACCAATCATGGACATGGTAGCATTGTGAGGCTTGTAAGAGTGGAATCTAGGAGTGATTTTTCGAGGACCCAAGAACATGGCATACGCCAAAGAAGCCGTTCCTCCAGCAATATGAACAGGAGCTCCTCCAGCAAAGTCCAGAGTGCCCAGAACTAAAAGCCAGCCCTTGGGAGCCCAGAACCAGTATGCTAGAGGGCAGTAGACGACAGTAGTAAACAGAAACCCGATAATCTGAGCAGGGATCATTCGTCCTCTCTCAGCTGTACTTCCTAGAAAGATCTGAACTGTACAGACCGGAAAGAAGACTGAGAAAATGAAGTAGGCAGCACTAGGAACTGGTCCCCCTTCAGTCAGAGGGCCTGGATTTGAGTCCTTTAGAAAGGCCATGTTCAAATTACCCAGAAACGAGCTTCCATCTCCTAGCGCCAAAGCATAGCCCCAGATCCACCATTGTATCGTTACGACAAACGTGGTGATGTAGGACTGGACAATGACCTGCATGGCGCTGTTCTTTCGCAGCATGCCAGCATAGAACAGACCGATACCAGGGGTGATGACAAACACTCCTGCTGAGGCCACCAGCATGTACGCCGTGTTGATTGTATACTGTAGCGACTCGAGAGTTGGTTCGGACATTGAGAGGTGTTTTTCGGATGATCCGTGAGGTTGGGGAAGCCCGTCTTTACATAGACGGGATTCGAATTTAAACTACTGATAGCTATCGTATTGGGTCTCCATATTTGCACCGACTCGTATGAAAACTGTAGGATATTGTTTAATTTGAGATTAGTCTTATCAGGGACAGAGTTCATATATTAAGCGATAAACAATATGGGGTAAAGGGGAGTGGTAGGAGGTCGTGATAGGATACAATGATAAGGACGAATTAATGCCAAGTCATCTCTTGGCGTCTTGGCTACATACACGTCCTTCTTAACAGCTTTCGTGCTACTATCACATTCCATCACATCTCTTATCTTGGTCTCCTCATCAACTTTAGATAAGCGTGCACTGTCTCAGCCCGAGACGTGATTAGATATACCCAGCTATGAAGGGCGGTAAATTTCTCTAGGCTGGCTTTCGAGCCACTATTCTTTGTTGTAGATGCAGTTGGCGCAGCATTTGGTTTCAGTCTATGACGGCTGATAAGGAGTAGATACAAGTAGTGTGACTCAGGGGTACGAAAACATATTCCACAAGAGAGTGGTGAAGCAGGTGTGTAGATAACTATTCGGATTTACTTCTCTTATCTTACAGCAGTTAGCCTCACGTGTATCGTGTATCAAGAAAGAAGCACTCAACACCACAGCTTAAGGCTGTTACAAATAATTATCCAAATATCCAAATAGTAAAAGCCTCGAAGCTAAGACACGTGTTTATCAAACACCTTAAAGCTTCCCGCTGTCATACAAATCTTTGTAATCTCCATACAGTACTGCTCTTATCATGGCAATCAGTGGAGACGAACTAAGGAGGCTAAGCTGTCATGATAGTCCCAACCAACTGAGAACCGATAGGCAGTGTTTATACTGAGAACTATGAAAACGAAGATGGAGAAACCGATGGCTCTGTTGAACAAATGCTATCCGTGTTACTACTCATCTCCTTCACTTCTCAGTTCTTCAGCTTTTTCAGCCACCATTCACACCAATTTTGCATCACAGCTGCGAGATAAATGTTATCAGACGAAAGAGAGGAGAAAAGAGAGAGGCAAAGATACGCAACGTGTCAATTGCAGCCTCCTCGACATGTCACCCGCACCGAATATAAATACAACCTAGCCCAGCTGTTTTGGGCTTCAGATCCGATGCGGGTTTTGGGCCAATCACAGCCCTCCACTGTGCCTCTGACTCAATGTGCAGTTCACAGGCATTCGTCACAGCCACAGTATGCGGGCCCCAATCCGCCACCAGGATCACACATCGTCACCTCGGAGCAAAGGCCACCTCAGCGATTTCTGCCCCTGGCAAAGAGACGGGATTTTTCACGCGGCCGGCCCAATAGAGAAGCCGCCATGTGCTATGATCTCATGGGACGTCCTGGCGGCACGGAAAAGAGAGCAACTATATCGTTTAAGATGCAGCCCTGGCGGAATAGCGTTTGGACAAGCCAAAGTCGAACGAGACGGAAAGTAACCATATGTAACGGGGTAATGAGAGCTAAACGGCTGAGTTTTGTTCAAAGGGAGCTAAATAAGTGATGATTGGTGTTATTTCACTGCCCCTACGCCCCTCAATGCACGTAAACCCCTCCCAAAGCGCCAAGCACCCTGCTGTACCCCACCCTCGCTATTCTCCCACGTTTACTTAAGAAACCTAGATGTGTCAAGGAAACCGTACTTCTGAAAAAAAACTGAAAAAGAAAAAACCAACCTTGCTGAAAGAGCGCATGGTCAGTGGTGATTACATGCAGTGAAAAACTGGGGTCTGAGAAGAGGGGGTGTATATAGTCTGGATGACGTCATTATATAAACACCTCTGTCTCCTCTTATAGGTGCCCTCAGACCCCGCTAATATCGTTACTCTCTCAATCTATTCAGTTTAGTCTATCTTTGTGCACCTCGGCTTTGCTCCCCTAATGCACCCCTCTAACTCTAATGGCCCAGTCATATAGAGACACCTACAAAATATGCTGTTTCCTTCAACCCGAGATCTCTACATCTACAACCATGGCATCTCTTTACACAATCGTTATTAAACTGGGTGAGTACGCTGGAAGGAGGCAGGAGGGGTGGAACGCAGGTGTGCAAAAAAAAGCCCAACCTGAAGAATCGAAAAACAGATCAGTGAGGCTGAACCACACGACGGTTATTGACTGAGATGCCGTCAATGGGGTGATAGAAGGTGACACAGTGTTTGCAATGGCTCTACACGAGTGTGTTATCACCCATGTTACACAAACACCGCCTCTCAAACATCCCCAACATCCGTTGTCAGAAATCGTCTACTGATAGCAACGTTCGGTAGTCGGCTGAAATATGTCGTGTGTGACTCCAATTACTAACCCAGGAACCTCATCTCTCGTCGATGAAGTCACCCGAGAACCCCGAATCGCCAACATGTCGCTGCTGGTCGAGACCATTGTCAAGCTGAAGCGAGACGGCCATCGAGTCATCATTGTCTCCTCTGGAGGTATTGCCGTTGGTCTCAAGCGACTGGGTATCACCGACCGACCCAAGGGTATCGCTGAGGTCCAGGCCGTTGCTGCCGTTGGCCAGGCTCGTCTCATTGGCCTGTGGGACGATTTGTTCCGACAGATGGGCCAGCCCATTGCACAGATTCTGCTGACCCGAAATGATCTGGCCGACCGAACCCAGTATCTCAATGCCACAGCCACCATCAACGAGCTGCTGAATATGGGCGTGATTCCCATTGTCAACGAGAACGATACTCTTTCCGCCTACGAAATCCGATTCGGAGATAACGATACGCTCTCAGCCATCACTGCCGGTATGGCCAATGCCGACTACCTCTTCCTCATGACCGATGTCGACTGTCTGTACACCGCCAATCCCCGATCCGACCCCACGGCCAAGCCCATTCTCATTGTGGACGACATTTCCGCCCTCAAGGTGGATGTCTCATCTACTGGTTCTAACGTTGGTACTGGAGGTATGACCACCAAGCTGATTGCTGCTGAGCTGGCCACCTCTGTGGGAACCACCACCGTCATCTGCAAGTCGTCAGTGCCCGGAAACATCCGATCTATCGTCAAGTACAACCAGAAGTACGACGTTGAAGCTGATGCCAAGGAGATTGTCACTCCCGAGTACCAGGCCCAGGAACTGGAGCGTCTGGTCATTGAGGACGTTCCGCTGCACACCAAGTTTGTCGCCGACAAGGAGCCCATCAAGGACCGACAGTTCTGGCTTCTGCACGGTCTCAGTGCCGCTGGTAAGATCTACATTGATGGCGGCTGCTACAAGGCCCTCACCCGAAAGAACCGAGCTGGTATGCTCCCCGCTGGCCTTCTGGGAACCGTGGGCACCTTCCACACATCGGAAACCGTCTCCATTCACGTTGGCCGAAAACTGGAGGACGGCAGCTGGATTCCTCATCCCGATTTTGCAGATATGGAGGTTGGACGAGCCCTTGTCAACTACGGCTCTACTGAAATGGAGCTCATCAAGGGTCTGCAGAGTAATCAGATCGAGGGTGTTCTCGGCTTCATGGATTCCGAGTACCTTGCATTCCGAGATAACATTGCCTTCCTGCCCCATACTAATGCCCCTTCTAGCCCTGCCTAGACTATTTACCTGACATTATATATATAGAACGTTGATCGTATTTAAAACAAACTGGAGTGTACTGTAGATGATATTATATTATTCTATGTGTCGTACTGTATTGGGTATGCTTACGGCCAAACAAAAATCCACATGACATGGTCCTTCTTGATAAGATAAGCTTGGAACTTGGCTTTAAGCATGCTCTGAAATAAGGGTATTTTATAAGTGGATGCTTTACCAACAAGCTCGAGATTGTTACCCTTACGAACAAGCTCACATTGAGGGTCTGCTGAAGGGTCGAAAACCACCTCAATTTCGAAACTTGGAGGGTTCTCTGTGCTGGGATTCCTAGGCTTGAATTTCCGGATGGAATGTGTAATGATGAAGTTTTTGTTTTTGCTGGGTTCGGTCACCTCCTGAACTAGCTTCTCTTGTTGCTCTTTCTCCATGCTCACTTTATCCAAGGCATCAGGCTTCCACTCCATTCCTGGAGGCATAGGCATGGGAGTATCTTCTGGTCTCTCTTTCGTCTTCTTTTTAGTATCAGCTCCATGCGATTGCAAAATTCCACTTGCCAGAGCATCGATATCATCTGCCATATTATCATCTGAAGATGAAGACGCTTCTGAAGATGATGCCTCAGAAGAAGAACCCATATCCACATCTTCCTCTGTACCCTCATCACCCTCAGCCTTGAGCTTGATAGCCGCTGGCGTACCTTTGGCTGTGAGATTGGGCAGAGTGAATTCTCTGCTCAGAACTAGTCCATAGTTCATCTCCACCAACCCCATGCATGTCTCAATCAACAGTGATTTGACCTCAATGGAAGCCATAGAAGCCTCCAAAACTGACAATGACACCACACAGTCCCACACATAGCACAGCTGCTTCTTGTTGTCTGTATCCTTCCTCTCTTTACCCAGCACCACAGGCATATGCCAGTCGATTCCTTGCTCTAGGTTGCGCAGAGTCTCTGGTCCGAACGGTGTGTCTGGACTAGGAACATTGGAGTCGTAACAAACATTCAGAAACACTTTTGAGCCCTGCTGCTTTCCTTTAGCGGTGGTAGCCAGTCGCGTTTTAATCGCATACACTGGAGTCGGGTGTATCGTAACCATGGTGAAGATGAAGATGAAGATGTTGGCTTAAACCTTGTTCGTAATTATTTGACTGCACGCCTAAAGACAAACGAAGTGATGAAATTTCACATCTTAAAATTATAGACGTCATTTTCAGAGCCCAGAGAATACGCATATCTATATCTGATACGTGTATCTGCCATATTCATACGCTGATTAAGCGAAGCGAAGAGCGCTTTTTTTTTTTTTTTTTTTTTTTTTTTTTTTTTTTTTTTTTTTTTTTTTTTTTTTTTTTTTTTTTTTTTTTTTTTTTTTTTTTTTTTTTTTTTTTTTTTTTTTTTTTTTTTTTTTTTTTTTTTTTTTTTTTTTTTTTTTTTTTTTTTTTTTTTTTTTTTTTTTTTTTTTTTTTTTTTTTTTTTTTTTTTTTTTTTTTTTTTTTTTTTTTTTTTTTTTTTTTTTTTTTTTTTTTTTTTTTTTTTTTTTTTTTTTTTTTTTTTTTTTTTTTTTTTTTTTTTTTTTTTTTTTTTTTTTTTTTTTTTTTTTTTTTTTTTTTTTTTTTTTTTTTTTTTTTTTTTTTTTTTTTTTTTTTTTTTTTTTTTTTTTTTTTTTTTTTTTTTTTTTTTTTTTTTTTTTTTTTTTTTTTTTTTTTTTTTTTTTTTTTTTTTTTTTTTTTTTTTTTTTTTTTTTTTTTTTTTTTTTTTTTTTTTTTTTTTTTTTTTTTTTTTTTTTTTTTTTTTTTTTTTTTTTTTTTTTTTTTTTTTTTTTTTTTTTTTTTTTTTTTTTTTTTTTTTTTTTTTTTTTTTTTTTTTTTTTTTTTTTTTTTTTTTTTTTTTTTTTTTTTTTTTTTTTTTTTTTTTTTTTTTTTTTTTTTTTTTTTTTTTTTTTTTTTTTTTTTTTTTTTGCTGGCCAGTTTCCAGTATTTTACTAAGTAGACATACAGTAATACTTGATAAATTGATAAATATACATAATAAATAGTTAGCTCTCTCACTCAGTCATCGCTAAAGTCCACAGTGTCGTCTATAGTCTCGTCTATAGTCTCGTCTAGAATGTCATCTATAGTGACATCTTCTGTGGCGTCTCCTATGAGGTCTGTGGCATCTCCTATAAGGTCTGCAGTATAGTCTCCATAATGAACAGAAGTACTTTTGTTGAAAGACCGGTTGGTCTTCTTCTTTGGTGCTCTGATGGTAAACACGTCTGAGATCTCTGCTATCAGCTCTGCAGGCAAATGTCGCTGTGCTAGAGGCAATACATCAGAAGAGTCCTTGATGAGTCTCTGTCGTCTCATTAGTTGCACGACATCCTTGGGTTCGACCGTTTTTCGTCTGCAGTGATCGGCATAAGCCGCAAGGTCGTCTGTAGCTTGGTCAAAGAACATTTCCGAGCCTGTCACCAGTTCTTCCAAGACTGCTTTATCCACACTTTCTCCAGTGATGGAAGCCACCAGAGATCTCAAGAAGTAACGTGGGAGTGAAGATGGAGGTAGGCCAGGTTTTGTACGTTTCTTGACAGGTCTCCTCTTGACTGGCTTCACTGGCTTGGCAAGTTCCTCTTCATCTGAAAACAACAGGATTTCTTCTGTTGAATTTTCAGCAACATGTTCAGGTGAAGCTATATCCAGATCAATATCGGGAATTGGCTGTTCAGGTTCATCCAGAATATCAGGAATAGACGCAGGTTGTTCAGGTTCATCTGGAATAGGAGCAGACTGTTCCAGTTCATCCACTTCAATCTGAGCAGGTGATACACTCTCAGCAGCAGCCTCCTCTCTATGATCATCAGAGTCATAAGTAACAACCATTCCTCCAAAGTCATCATCACTGTCAGCTCCTCCACCAATAGCTTCACCAAACTCCAAATCCATTTCAGGCAACATTTCGCCTTGACCAAAAGGAGTCATTGGCAAGGGTGTCCTCCCTCCATCATCTTCAGCTCCATTGGTAGTATGAAAGATATCACTGATACGCGTAGCATTGGAAAGCCGCGACATGACACTAACTCTCCGGTGCAACTCCACAGACCGAGCGGACGTCGCAGACATGGCAGACAGGTCTCCAATAGCTCCTCCTTCTGTAGCTGGAGAGCCCATAGACAGACGACCCATCATACCAGTAGCGTCTGATAGTCGACCAGATAACCGTCCTGATAATCTCCCTGACAGTCTAGATCGTGTAGAAGTCGGTGAACCATCTTGAACTTCTTCTCCTTGCTCCTTACTCTCTGCTTCCAACCTATCTTCCTCATCAATAGCCTGCTTCTCACGCACCATGACACGCGACAGAGCTCTGAGAATATCACGAGGGGTGTTTTGACGCCCTGTATCTTCTCGTACGCGTCTGGGAGTCGCTGCTGCTTGTGCTAGCCGTTGTTTCACGCGGTTTGTACGTGGAGTCATGGCCACTGCCATCTGGTTGGGTGTGTTTAGTAATCGATTTGGCGTTTTGTTGGGTGTGTCATTGTTGAGTCGTTGTCTTTTCACCGAGCCAGTGCCTCCAGGCGACGAACCTCGCCTTAATGGTGTTTTCACCGGTTGGTCCATGTGCCAGGTGCTATCAGGTGCTAGCTATATGAAGTCGCGTTGTTGATATTGGTGGAACTTTAATGAGGTGAAAAGTGGAAAATGAAAATAAGGTGAAAAAATAGAGAAAATAGCCAAAAATGAACTGCTTTTGAATTTCAAATGCGATGAAGATATTGCCTCGATTTAACAGTGGAAACACCAATTTCTCTTTACCAAGGCCGTTCTTGGGCACAGATTATGACACTTCCAACTTTAATTCCACCTGCCTCTGAGCTGCAAACCTTCAAAAAATATTGAAACCTCCATCTTATCACCACCACCCACTACAAATGGCATTCACAGCATCCGACGAGCTCGACGACGGCCTAGCATACACCTTTGACACCCACTCTGACACGGAGGCTGCCGATCTGGCGCCTCTGGAGGACGAGGAGGAGGAAATTGTCAAGACGAAAAAACGGGTCTTGCCCGAGTCCAACGGAGACAAGCCTGACAAGAAAAAGAAGAAGACCAAGAACGAGTCTGCTGTGGCCAAGAAGAAGGAGAAGGCTGAGTCGTACTCTCAAGCCAAAGTCGAGCTGGCTCTGAAAGATTCAGCCATGATTGCCGACTTTATTGCCGCCAAGGTGCGAGCCAAGAACCCCGATCTCTCCAACATTGAGATCAACGAGCTGACCATCAGCGAGAAGCAAATCCAGGAAACTGCATCGTGGCGAACTCCTCGAGTGGACGATAAGCTGGCTCGATTCCTTGAGAAGAATGCATGTGACAAGTGGACCATTGTGTTGTCCATCTCTGCTATTCGAGTGTGTGATGTTCATCGAAACCTGCAAGGTCTCAAGGCTGGAAGTATCAAGTTTATCAAAAAGAACACCATCAAGAACGACACTATTGCGGTTGAAAAGACCCAGGCTTCTATTGGTGTAGCTACTCCAGGTCGTCTGGTGAGACTGCTTGACAGCAAGGTGCTCAAGCCCACAGACATCAAGGCTATTGTTGTTGAGAGCACGTTTCTGGACTCCAAGAAGAACTCTGTTTGGGACCTTGAAGAGACGATTCCTGCTTTGAAGCGGGTTTTGGACGAGTCTGATGCCAAGGTGATGTTGTATTAGACGAAGCAGCATGGAATAGAGAATACTAATTAATAGAATGGAACACTGTATTGTAGATGGGGTAAAGAATGCAATAAATATATAAGTTAGCTCTAGTTGGGAGAGGGTGTGTGTGATGGTGAAGACGTCAAAACTGAGTAAGTCGTCTGGTTGGTTTGGCGTATTGAACTCGTAGGTAGTTACAGATCGGAGTCATGAGCTCCAACAAGTACGTCTCTGCAAACCACGTCTCAAACCGTCTGGATCTGAAATTTGTAGGAGACAAGGCCACCACCAAAGCGCCATAGTAAAAGTTGTTCATAAACTCTGAAACGTCATTCCAGTTGTCTTTCTGGAAAAAGACCCGCATCATGCGGATTTTCTCAATATCCGTCTCCATGTTGGAAAAGTGGCGCAAAAGAGGACCGATATGAGGATACACGTATCGTACGAGCGTGACAAAAAAATCCGCCACCGACTCGGATTTTCCAAGATTGTCCATAGCCTCTCTGGGAAGGATAATGGGCATTTGGCTCAGAAAGTTTGCAGACGGTTCGTAGTCACACTCCTCAAACATTTCACTCTGAATAGTCGAGTTCATAGCAATAGGCAGCGAGTACAGCTTGTCCCACAACTCCGGGTCTAGGGTTTCAGCTGCATAGTTGATGTTGTGAAGGTGAGCCAGCAGCTGGATGAGTGGTTGGATCTGCGACATTCGTCTTTTCAGAACGATTAGCATGGGTCTGTTGGACATGACTGGATTTAGCGTGGGTGAAATATAGCGTTGTTGGAACATGTAAGTGGAGCCCTGAAAGATAGCTATACAGCATTATATAAACTTGGGGTGTTTAGGACTTTTGTGGCACACTCGACGCCTCACGTGCGTTATCTCCGCACATGACATGACTTGTGCGTATATTACGTGAGTGATGGATAGTGGTTTATACGACAGATAGATGTGTATCACAGCTGAGCTATAGAGGTGAGCTTCACTCAGTTTTAAGATATAGTCTTACAGTTGACTTGGCTATACTGTAACTAGCCATACCTAAACATAGAACCGCTACAGTATCGTATACTCCAGCCCCATTAAACCACATCGTTTATTGTTAATGGTTATTGTTCCCCACTCCAATAATCATATGCCATTTGTCCCCATGAGGCCTCAGGAGAGTCTTTGGAACCCTATTTTTGGGGCATGTGGTAGCGAATCACCATATGAAAGCTCTTATCGCACCTCGGTCGGGGTTCGGTTGGGAGCAAATAATAAGGGGTACGAGAATTATTGGTTATTATACGGTATTCAATGGTTATAATAGTCCGTGCTCGCAGCTCATTAGACGCCGTTTTATACGAGCCAAAACTCAATCTAGTGATGGAGATCTACCAACATGAGTGTTTAGGCTACCGGTATGGTGCGATGTCATACAAGTATCAAAGGAGGAGTAGAATGTTGTGTGTATATTCGAGTGTTATTGATTTTGCATCATTACAGCGGTCAATAATGTCATTAATCACAACACGCGACCATTTAGAATTTCCCCATGAGGCCCAAGCCCCAAAGTGTGCTTTTACGACAGGCCATTGGCCCAAGAGATAAGGGCATATTAAACTGGATACGAGCATGACCATGACGAGTAATGTTATACAGTACCGCGTGACCTGAGTTCATACAAAGCATTAATTACGACGCGAGAGAACTAGGAATGCATTATCGTACTATACCGTATATCGCTACTCCACCTGAACAGTACCGTTCATACAAAGACTGCCCTTGTTGTTTTCAATCCAGACCTTGTATCCTTCGGAATTCTTCAAGGGCTTACATCTTAAGGTAAGCTCGTTGTTGCAGAACAAGGGCAGCACATTCTTATACTCAAAAGCAGCAATACGCTTTCCAGGGCTGTCTTTCTGAATAACACCGTTCATCCAAGTCAGCATCAGAGTCACAGTAAGAGGACCATGGACAATAACAGCAGGCAGAGATTCCACTTCTCGAGCATAATCAGGATCATAGTGGATTTTGTGTCCGTTAAATGTCAATGCTGAGTATCGAAACAGCAGCGTAGAGGAAGGAGTAAACGAGACAGAGTGAGTAGCTCCCTCAGGGGGACTGATAATCTTGTCAAAAGAAGCTCCTCTCTTTTGGCCCGTTTCCGCCTTCATATAAATCAAGGTTCGTTTTTCAGTCACTGCAGGCTCAGTAGCAGAATCATTAGCTAAGTCTCTCTGGATAGTCACCAGCAGTTTATCGCCTGAAGCACTAGATCCAGGTTCTCTGACAGTTACCAAGGACTCAGAACATGTAGAGCTTTCACCCATACTCAGCTGTCTGCCCTTGTGAAACTCCACTGAGCCTCCCAGCCACATTCGGTTAACATAGGGTTCTCCAGGGGCCTGCTGTTCAGAGTATCCGTCAGATGCAAGGGTCGGTTCGGGGTCACAGGGGTTGAAGTAGGCCATGTGGAAGCCTGGAGGGACTGCATCTCCGATCTGAAACTGTTTTTCGGGCTGTTGAAACAGATGGTTGATGGATGTCTTGAGCATTTGGGATTGGGTGGGCGAGACGAAATCGAGTTTTCGCCATGGTGCTCGGGCCTTGAGAGCCGCAATTGAGCTGGACGCGGCGCTAGAAGAGGTGGAGTAGGATCGGATGAAAGATCTGAGCATTGGTGGGGCGGATGTGGTGTTTTCGAGGGGCTGAAATTGGTGAAGGAAACTGTGGGGAGATATGCAATGCAACTTTATCCTTCGGGTTATTGTCGGCGATACTAACTGCAGGGATAGCAGGGTGAATGAGAAGGTTGGAGGTGAATGTGAGGTGGTAGTGCGATTAGGGGGTTGATCGGATACAGTTTCGTTTTTTTCTGCTTTCATTGCGGTGATTATGGTGATTTTGGCATTTATCCAACTAACGTAGTTGAGTTACGACAGATCAATAAGTATTTAGTTGGGAAAATCAAAACAGCTCGAAAATAAAATTGGAAAAGCCAATCCCCCATTATTTCGCTCTCTGATCACAATTGAGCAATCTGAAGAGGTGAATCTTTTTAAATGTGGTGTTTTATATGTTTTTGTTCACTCCACGGAGTGTTAAGATTGCACTTCACAAGCCTATCCCCTCTCCAACCTTGATTCTATGATGCACCAGAACCAATACCACCTTTAAGATGCTTCAATTACGTCTAGATACACGTGCTTTCTCTGAAAACCCGTTCTTTAGCGTTTCTTTCGTGTTTCTCTCTCCATATTGAATTTAGGAGATAGCGGAGTTAAGCTCAGCTGAAAAGGGTCTGCCAAAGAAGACAGTCGCATGATATTTTACAGCAAAATAAAGAGTGCTAAGGCACAATTTAGAGTCGTTGCAAAGCGTCTTTTCTTTGAATTCAGCACTGTCTCGGATCTGACAACGGCGTGAAACACGCCAGAACCACTAGCGTATCCCACACAGCAATTCACAGCTTCATTGCTATTCTCCTGCGTAAAAATGTAGGTTTTTGGGGAGCCTATCAGCTGGATTGGGAAGCCTGTGAAGGTTACTCGGGAGTGAGTTTTTCCGGAGTGTGGAGATGCTCCAGAGAAACACAACAATATCGTCATTTTGAAATAAGTAAAGGCTCAATGGATGTTGAAAAAGCAATATCTATCACCCGATTAGCTCCATTTACCACCAAACTCCCTCAAACACCCTACTGCTTGTCCCCGAATATCCCGCTTATCAAAATAATAAACTACAAAATGTGCATTGTGGACGCAGCTGAGTTAAGCCCAAAAATCTCAGCCGCTACTCTGGCCTCCGTCGCTAATGCACGCAATCGTCCCACTCATAATTCCTTGCTACAGTTCAGTTTAAGAACCTGGTCTAAATTGTGGAGAACAGCACAGTAAGCAGCTATTGCCACATGGCCACTAATGCACTTCTATCACACATGAACACCAGTATGTAGTCTGGGCACTGGACACTCGTGTAGCAGACAGACACTTCATTTCCCACGCCCAAAACAGCAAGGTGTCTCAAGTCTGGCAACTCAGTCTTGAAAGTCTCATGAAACCCTCTTGGGATTTCCGTTTTTCCGTAGCTGGCCTTGGGCATCCCAAATGCAAGCGCATAGATACGAGAGACAAGACAGAGGGGTGGATTGGACGTAAAGAGGGCTTAAAATGAGACAGAAGTGGAGAAAAAAAAGGAGAAGATCTTCAGTAATCAATTTACTCGTCAAATAACCCCTGACAATGACTGTCTATAGGCTACCACATCCACCCTCGGACAATTATAGCTTAAAGTTCATGCAAGTCCATGGGATGATTGCTACCAACCTTGGCCAACTGTGATTATCTACGGCTCCCAGTCTTTTTCTCTGCTCCTCACCGACCTCACGCTACAGAGTCGCCCTGTTCCACACTGTCGTTACTCAGCATACTAACGTACCCGTGGAGGATTTTTTGCTGGATATTCGGTATCAAGCAGGACCAAGGAAACTCTGAAGAGACAACACCGCTGTTAAGAGAAGGCAGCCCGACCACTACTCCAAACACGCTTAATCCATCTACAGCTGGTAGAAACGAGGTACTTAAACCTAAGCCTACCCAGTCCAAGACTAGCAAGACCAGCAAGATCAAGCGTTCTAAACCAGCTTCAAAGACAACTTCGACATCCGCCATGTCCTACTACGTCTTGCCTCTCAACAATGACGGCAAACCTCGTCCTCTCGGCAAGGGATCTTTGATCTCGCTGCCTGTGCCCAAGCCCAGTTACACTCTGCGGCTGGTGGTGTCTTCTGTCAGTGACATTTCGCGAAACGGCAAGATTCTCACCAACGTGCCCAAGAAGGGCGAGGACTTTGAGCGATCCAAGTACCAGGCTTTTGAGTGAGTATAGGATCAACAAAGGGCTCAATTGAGTCGCTAGAAACTCCAGCTAACACAGAATCTCTTCTTCCTTCGAGAAGGAGTGCTACATTGACATTCCCATCCATGCTCCGGGTGCCTACTCTTTCTACGCCGAGTACGAGACTCCCCGAAAGGACTTTTTCAACGCCGAGGAGGAGTCTCACTCTACTGGTAAGACCGACGAGTACTACTTCAACGTCTCTTCCGGTTACACTCTCAACGGAGAGCCTGTTCCCTTCTCTGCCCTCACTCTGATCTCCATCATCTCCAAGTGGATGGGTCCCTACAAGACCTGGGACGACAAGCTGCAGTTCATCAAGGACACCGGATACAACATGATCCACTTCACACCTCTGCAGACCCGAGGAGAGTCCAACTCGCCCTATTCGATTTTCGACCAGCTCGAGTTTGACAAGGAGATCTTCCCCAACGGTGATTCTGATGTTGCCGAACTCGTCGACAAGATGGAGAAGAAGTACGATATGCTGGCAATGATCGATATCGTGCTCAACCATACCGCCAACAACACCGCTTGGCTGGAGGAGCATCCTGAGGCTTGTTACAACGTTGATACTGCTCCTCACATGGAGGCTGCTATTGTTCTTGACGATGCCATTATCGAGTTTTCCGACGGTATTGGTCTTGTTCAAGACCCCGGTCATCTTGACGAGATTATGAGCAACTTCAAGGATACTGTCTCTGGTCTTGATCTCTGGCAGTTTTACATTCTGGATGTTGCCAAGAGTGTTGACGCTATTGCTGACGCCTGGTCTTCTCTCAAGTACGAGGATCTCCCTGAGTGGGCCCATGATCTCAAGGGTGTTGCCAAGTACGTGACTGAATCTGCTGTTAAGAATGCTGATGTGCTTGGTGCTCGATACGGCAAACAAGTTGATGCTGCCAAAGCTGCTGGAATCATTGCCTCCTACCTGTCCAAGCTGCAGAGCACTGATGCCAAGGAGTTCCCTGTTGATACTGTGAAATCTGAAGTGAAGAAGGTGCTTGATGAGATCAACGATCCCTACTACAAGGAGTTCAACGCTGACCAAGTGACTATTCTCGACCAGGTCAAGAACCGAGTAGCCTACACTCATCTGGACGAAAACGGACCTCAGCATGGCCAGGAGGTGTCCAAGAAGTCTCCTCTTGTTGAGACCTACTACACCCGAATCACCTCCAAGGACGGCAAGAAGCTGCGTCTTGCCAACAACGGCTGGATGTGGGGCGCCAACCCTCTTGTTGACTTTGCCTCCAACAAGTCTAAGGCGTACCTCCTTCGTCAGGTGATCATTTGGGGCGACTGTGTCAAGCTGCGATATGGTCAGAAGCCTGAGGACTCTCCTTGGCTTTGGGAACACATGGCCAACTACGTGCAGACCTGTGCCAAGTACTTCCATGGAGTTCGAGTTGATAACTGTCACTCCACTCCTCTGCCTGTGGGTCAGTATCTGCTTGACAAGGCCAGAAAGGTGCGACCCAACCTGTTTGTTGTTGCAGAGCTGTTCACCGGTTCTGAGGATGAAGACAGAATCTTTGTCGAGCGACTTGGAATCACTGCTCTCATTCGAGAAGCCATGCAGGCTGACAATGTTGCTCAGCTGTCTACTCTTGTCCACAAGCACGGTGGACGTCCCATTGGCTCCTTCTTTGAGCAGTCTCTTGCCCACTGCACCCAGGACGGAGTTGAGCGAGTTGATGTTGCTGGCGACCGTCTGGATATCAACCTGGTTCGGAAGAGCAACGTTGATGCCCTCTTCATGGACTGTACTCACGACAACAACCCTCCTGCTCAGAAGCGAACTGTCGAGGATACTCTTCCCAACGCTGCTCTTGTTGCCATGTGCGCTTGTTCCGTGGGTTCCAACATGGGCTACGATCAGGTGTACCCCAAGCTGCTTGATGTTGTTGGTGAGGACCGTGCATACAACTTTGACGGCGGTATTGCCAAGGTCAAGGCTCAGCTGTACGCTGTCCACGAGGAGCTTGGACGAACGCATGCCGAGGAGACTTTCATTCACCATGATGGTCAGTTCATCACTGTCCACCGACTGTCTCCTATTGACGGCCATGGTTACTTCCTTGTTGCCCGAACCAAGTTTGAGGAGAACACTCCTGACCAGCACATTGCCCCTATCACTCTGTCTGGTTCCAAGGCTGAGCAGGTTCTTGCTAAGAAGCTGGTCAAGACTGGAGAGGCTGAAAAGTCCGACAAGGAGATTTTCGGCGTTCCCACCAAGGTGGAGGATCTTGGAGATGCCGAAATCACTTTCGATAACGGTACCACCACCATCAAGCTGCCTGACTTCCCTCCCGGATCCATTGCTCTGTTCAAGACCAACTACGTTGAGGTTGACAGCGAGATGGACAAGTTTGTGCGAAGCGGTGCTGACGAGGCTGTTGAGAACTTTGACCTCCTTGATCTCAACGTGGTTCTCTACAGAGCCGAGTCCGAGGAGCGAGACTTCTCTGGAGGCAAGGACGGAGTGTATGAGGTTCCCGGTTACGGTAAGCTCACCTACGCTGGTATCCAGGGATGGGTCTCTCCTCTCATCTCCATTGTTGCTGAGAACAACCTTGGCCACCCTCTCTGTGAGCATCTCCGACAGGGTGACTGGGCCATGGGATACACTGTGGACCGTCTGGGCAAGTACGAGGAGGAGTACCCTGACGTTGCTACCTTCAAGAAGTGGCTCAAGAGCCGATTCGACCGAATTTCTTCCCTCCCCAACTTCCTCCACCCTCGGTACTTTGCCTTGATCATCTACACCGCCTACGCTGCTCTGCGAAACAAGGCCCTTTCTCTGCTTGCTCCTTCCATCAGTGACTCCACCATCTTTGTGCAGAACCTGGGTCTCACTTCCATCCAGATGATTGGAAAGATCCCCTCTGCTTCTGTCTACCCTGACAAGGTGGTTGCTTCTCTGGCTGCGGGTCTCCCTCACTTCTCTGTGGACTACATGCGATGCTGGGGACGAGATGTGTTCATCTCCATTCGAGGTCTGGCTCTGTGCACTGGTCGATACGATATTGTCAAGTCGCACATTCTCGGCTTTGCCAAGACTCTCAAGCACGGTCTGATTCCCAACCTGCTTGACTCTGGTCGAAACCCTCGATACAACGCTCGAGATGCTACTTGGTTCTTCCTGGAGGCCATTCAGGACTACGTCAAGTTTGCTCCAGATGGAGCCAAGATTCTGGACGAGAAGGTCACCAGACGATTCCCTCTGGACGACACCTACGTCCCTGTTGACTCTCCTGAGGCGTTCAAGGCGTCTTCTACTATCCGAGAAGTCATCTACGAGATCTTCACTCGTCACGCCAAGGGTATCGAGTTCCGAGAAGCCAATGCCGGACCTGATATCGACTCGCAGATGAAGTCTGAGGGCTTCAACCAGAAGATTTCCGTCGACTGGAACAACGGACTCATCTTTGGAGGCAACCAGTGGAACTGTGGAACCTGGATGGACAAGATGGGAGAAAGTGCCAAGGCTGGCAACAAGGGTTTCCCCGGTACTCCTCGAGACGGCTCTGCTATTGAGATTGCCGGTCTGCTCAAGTCTTCTCTGCGGTTCGTCAACGAGCTCAACAAGAAGGGTCTGTTTGAATGGACCGATGTTGAGAACCAGGACGGCGACAAGGTGTCGTTTGTGGACTGGGAGAAGAAGGTCCAGGACTCGTTTGAGCACTGCTACTGGGTTCCTGTTGACGCTTCAGACGACAAGAACTTCGATGTTGATGTCAACGTGGTCAACCGACGAGGTATCTACAAGGACCTCTACCGATCAGGCAAGCCCTACGAGGACTACCAGTTGCGACCCAACTTTGCCATCGCCATGTCTGTTGCTCCTGAGCTCTTCACTGTTGATAAAGCTCTGCATGCTCTGTCTGTAGCTGATAAGGCCATTCGAGGCCCTGTCGGTATGGCTACCCTGGACCCCTCCGATCTCAACTACCGACCCTACTACCTCAACAGTGTCGACAGTGACGACTTTGCTACGTCCAAGGGCCGAAACTACCACCAGGGACCTGAATGGGTGTGGAACATTGGCTACTTTTTCCGAGCCTTTTTGCATTTCGGCCTGGCGCAGTTTGACAAGCCCAGCAAGGAGGCTAGGGACTCGGTCTACCAGCAGCTGTCAGCTCGTCTCGAGGAGCACCGAAAGTGGATCCACGAGTCGCCCTGGGCTGGTTTGACCGAGTTGACCCAGAAAGATGGAGAGCTGTGTGGAGATTCGTCGCCCACTCAGGCCTGGTCTTCGTCCACCCTGATTGACCTGGTTTTTGACGCCAATCTTATTGAGAAGAAGTAGGAATGTTACAGTAATTTAGACCAATGCTATGAATGATTAGAGAGTAACCGTAATTAACGTAAAACAGCTATTTCTAGTTGTTCAGAACACACACATCTCAATATTTTCACCCATGTTCCCATAGCTTAAATGAACATAAGTGTAAGCTGTTGTTTCTGGAAATGTAGGGATGGGTAAAAAATATAAATAAAAAAATTTTATAGACGTTTCTCCTTCTTCTCGCGAGTCCAATGGTACCAGTGGTTTTGTATTTAGAAGATCGCTTTTACTATGTGATTTGACAAATAGTGCTTGATGCTAAATACTTTAGTCAATATCTAGACGAATACATCAGCTACAAGGTTAAAAGGTAGTTCACTGAAACCGTACAGTCTCGGGCATCCTTTTGGTATGTACTACGACTGGTTTTATTTTTATTTTTTGTTGGTTAGAATACATTTCACTAATTTCTGAAACAGCTGAAGCAGACAAACGTTCTAGTGGCACACTCGCCCACCAGCTTCTGCACCTTTTCCCAAGGTCCATGACGACCAGTCCAGGCACTCTGGTCGCCAGAGCTCTGTTGAATGGCCTGATAAATAAGTTGCACCACGTTCTGCACATTGGTAGTGTTATACGAGGCCATGATGGTTCGGAAGAACTCGATATCGGCAACAGCCTGGTACATTCCTCCAGGTCCATACAGTTCTACTTCTCTCACAGCTTCAAGCAGAGACTCCAGAGCGTGTTGCTGAAGAGCATGGATGACAGGAGATACCAGCTGAGGAGAGATACCCATAAGCTGAGCATGAACAACCACCAACAGCAGCAGAGACTCGTAGATGTAGTTTGAGATATCTGTAGGGTTAGCACTGCTAGGCCATCTCTCCTTGTTACCTTGGATACCCTCCTTGATGACAGCAGTAAGGGCAGCCTTCTTGGGAGCTGTGTAGGTGTTGAACAGCTTTTGTTCACTCTGGGTAAGAGCATCGTAGTCGAACTTGACCTGAGTGTTGAACTGCTTTTGGAACTGTTTGACCAGAGGAGGAATGACGTTGGTCTTGAGTTCTCCAAGATTACTCACCACCCAGAGGATTTTAGTGTCAGCAGGTAGAGGAGAAGTTTGGACGGAAATATAGTCAGTAGCGTCCATTTCACCCTTGAGACGAGTAGCTAGTTGCTGGAGTTGAGCGTCAGGCTTGTCGTTTTCCTCACTAGAAACCAACTTGGTGATGGAGTCCACAATCATCAGGTTGGTGGAGAGGAAGTAGGTCTGTAGAGCTTGGAGCAGTTTAGGAGCAGGAGGAAGAACGACCTGGACGTCTCTCTGACCTTGGTCGTTGGTGTTCAAGAACAGCACCTTTTTGAGACCTGCCAGGACAAGTTTCTGGTACTCAAACACTGTCTGGGGGACGTGAGTGACATGACCCTTACCTTGTCTTCTGGAGGGCTTCCAGTTCTCAACAAGGTCGAACTTGACAGTATCGTCCTTCCAAACAGCACACAGTGCTTCCACTGATCGAGTTCTAGCCAGATCTAGCACGTGTCTAAGTGTGTCCACATTCTGACCCGGAATTCGAGTGTTGACAATGTTCCCACAAGACACCGCCAGGTCAAGCACAAGTTGAGGCAGGTACTTGCATGTAGTAAGAGCGTTAGAGTGAGGAGGGAGGAATCCAAACCGTTTCCAAGTTTCCTGGAACGTCTCTGATCCTTCAGTCTCCACGGCATCCAGCTTTGTCTGGTTCATGACCTTTGGTTTCTGAGTGAAGAACTCGCCAATCTGCTGAGCAGCAAGATCAATGAGACCCCCAATACTGGCGTAGAGAGTTCTGGCATCCGCTTCAGAGAACTTGAGATGTTCACTGGGAGGCAGACTCTGTTGAGCAATACCGTCAATGAAGTCTCTGGTACCTTTCCAGAGAGCTTCAATTCGTGCACACAGAGCGTTCATCTCAACGACAAACTTCTTGATGGTGATCCACATTTTCGTGCTGGGAGGAGCACAGGGTTGGCCTCGTACCTCTTCAATGATGTTCTCCACCCAAACAGTGTTGTTTTCGGGAAGAGCAAGAATCTCAGTTCGAGCAAAAGTGATACTCAGAATGAGCTTCTCACAGGTAGACACGATATCCTGCTGAATGACCGAAGCCCGGTATTTCACCCAGTACACTACCGGGTTGTTGGTCACCTGAAGTTCCAACAGTCTACTGATACTGGTCAGATGAGACCCAGCAGGAGCAGCTTCCAGTTTAGTCCAGCACGACTTTTCGTACTCCTCAATGATATCCTCTACGTCGTTCCACATTCTATCAGTCATGTGAACGGTAGTCATATCTCCGAGATCTTTAGCCTGAGCCAGACGTTCATTTTTGGTCTCCTTGCCTCGTCTGTAGTCTCTCATCAGACTATCATGATCACCAGCCTTGATGTGTGCTCTGATGGTAGAAGGCAGCTCAAACAGGTACCGGTTAGTGGTGACCATCTCCAGAGCAGCCTGTAGTCTTTCCTCCTTGAGACGTGTGTTGAAGACAGGGTTCATCAGAATAGCAGCCTTACTATTACCCTCATCCAGTGACTGAGTCAGCTCTCCCATTCCCCACTCGTTCTCCTGAGTGAATCCCGACGACTTGAACTGTTTAAACACCGAGTCCAGGTAACTCTTACTCTTGACGAACTTGTCAAAGTTGCGGTCCACCAGGGTCTGCAGAGCAGAGCTCTGTTCGGTAATTGAGGCCTCCAAATGGTCCAGCGATTGAGCTAGAGTGTCGAAGGAGGCGTCGGCATGCACATCTCGCAAGAAAACTCGAGGATTGAAGTCTCGTGACGAGATGAAATACTGGTTAGCAATTGCAGGCGACTCGCTGCAATCGACGCCCTTTTTCCGTAGTTGAGTCATGACCGAGCCGGAAAACCCCAGAGGATCGGCCTCATCGTCGGTGATGGCGTGACGGCTGTGTTTGTTGCCTCCAACGAGCTGGTTGAGCAACACATATCGGGAGGTGTTGACGGAGGCTGACGCAGCTCCTGATTTGGTGTCTTGAGCCGGATCGGACTCAGGAAGCACGGAAAGATCAAACGTCTCGTTCTCGTTGAACGTCTCCGGGTAGTCCTCGGAGATTTGGTACTTGGCGTAAATGGCCGCCTTGTTCATGGTGTTGTTAGATGTATGGTGTTGGAATGCGTGATAACGTATTAAGGTGTTGGGAGGTATTTACTGTACGTGTGCATAAGGCCGGAAAAGAAGAGATGGCAAGGGCAGGGAGATTGGGGGTTGGGGTGACATTATTATGGGGAGTATTTTTGTTCTGACCATAGTACGGTTGTGTAGAGCGTGTTTACTAACCCGTTATTACAATTATGTCGTTTTTGGACGTGTTAGGAGGTTATGTCTAGAATCCCTTGCAACCTTGTTCGTTTCAGATTATAGCTAAGATGAATAAGGATGATCAGTGAAAAGTTGTGGGAGTGAAATTCTTCAGTCTTTGAAATTTCACTTTAGACCAGTCAACTTGTATAGACAGAAATCAACCTGGTCATATCGTGTTTTGACGTGTGTCTCACTTGTGCTGAAATTTACGCACATGTGAATATATTTACTTGACCTGAACACTACAGCACGTCAAGCTCAATACCAGCTTGTCGTAGGGCATTTTCAAATTTCATTATTTTACAATCTTCGTTATATCCAATATATCATCTTCCTCGTCCTCTTCCTCCTCGACCTCTACTGCTTCGAACAGCAGCCAGAGTCTGAGGTCGGAACATGGGGGCGTTCTTCAACATCTCGGGGATGGAAAAGAAACGCACATGTGAGCCTCGGATGTAGACCTGTTCGAGGTGCGACACTCGGCCTCCTCGAGCTGTGACGGTCACGTCTCGGATCTGGACGTTCATGTTGTCTTCGGCTGGGTTAGTAGAACTCTAGGAGCATATCCGAAGGATGTGCGAGTGTACGTAGAGCATTTCCGTAGGAAATGCGACTCATCAACAAGTCACTGTACATATGTCACGTGACGTCTGTAGTGCAATAGTTCTTCTGTAGCTGGATCCATGTTGATCTGGCTCATCTCATAAATGCACATCAACGATCGGACGTATGATAAGATAAGCACATAAATACCACAGTGTAGCGATAGATCATCACCTGACACTTATCACGTCACCTCCAAATCATCCGATTTCACCACCCACGTGCTCATCAGAATGTGAAAATCTGAAATTTCAGATTTCCAAGTTCTCGAGTTTGAACGTAGGCCTGAAATAAAAGCTGAGGGACTGATTTCGCACCCCCTCCCACTCCCTCCTCTCTCTCTGGTACTCACCCTCAATCAATTTACCCCGATAAGTGTGCCCGGACGTGAGCTCAACGGTGACGACATGACCCTGAGTTAGTAGTGTTTTTGGTCACGTGACGGTGTGTGTCAAAGTGTTTATGTTGTCGTTGATAGCACCCCCTCCTCCTCTCATACTCACCTGAGCCTCGCTGAGCAGCTTTAATGGAATTCCAGCGGCTCCCATAGTGTAGTGTGGTGCTGCAGAAATGTTCACCGAGATAAAGTTGGTGTAGCACACGATGAGTGGCAATGAGTTTAAGAAAACGTGATGAAGAGAAGGGGAAAGAGAAGTCGGTGGATATTGCTCGGATTGCAAAATGGAAAGGAGTATGATGATCTTGGAGTGCTCCTGAATACGAATATGTGGTCTGTATGTGATATTATATAATACAGCGTTAGGTGTGTGGTTATGTTAAATCATCCGTTATACCCTTTTAACAAATGATGTCAGTTTCTCCTGCACATGATTTTCACTTCCAACATTACCGTTGTGAAATCCCCCCCTCCTTATTATCCCCTCTGATACTCTTCTTGGTCTGAATCTCTTAAAGCTGATTAAAGTTTGTTAGCATTTGTAGGGTGATGAAGGCATCTACAATAGCCTGTAGGTGGGTAGGAAATCACCTAATTATATCATATTATTCATCTCCTCTTCAGCAGCTTTCACCCACTACCTGCTTTTCCCCCCACCTTGCTTCATCACTCTCACAGTTGCACCTCCTCGGCTGTGTTTAAACTCCATCCATGCATCACCAACAGATAGCTCCACATCACACCTCCACAACATCACTCAGCATGGACTTTCCACCAGAACCCAACCGACCTGTGGAAAGCGAAAAGTTTGCCGTCGAGCCGGTGCAATTCCAGTTTGCCATCTCGGCGATTGTGGCTCTGGCTGTGGCTAACAACACGCTCTGTCTGGCTCTCAAGAGTGGCCGAATCATCCGAATTGACCTCGACAACCCCGAAAGCGTGGACGATGTGGACGTCAAGGACGGCGGGTGCGACATTGAGAACCTGTTTCTCGACCCTACAGGCTCGTATCTGCTGATTACGACGAAAACGCGCGACAATTATGTTCTCAACTACCAAACGACAAAGGTGAAGAGTCTGGGCCGATTGAGGGACTTGGCTATTACCTGTGTGGCGTGGTCACCTATTGAGAGCTCGCTGAGCTCGGGAGAGGTGCTTTTGGGCACTGCAGATGGGTGTGTTTACGAAACTTGTCTGGAGTTCTCTGATGAGTACTTCAAGAGAGAAGACAGATATGTGCGAAAGGTGGCTGAGTTCAAATCAGCTGATAGCCATGTGGTGACGCCTATCACGGGTATTACCGTCCAACTCGGTTCCAGTCCAAACTACAGAAAAATCATTGTTTCAAACGCCAATGGACATGCTTACTATTACTCTGGTAAGATCTCTGCTCATTTGCAGGATGGTATTCCTGTGTATACCAAGTTCTTTGAGCGTGAGGAGCATGTGGACCAGGAATTTGGTGCTGATAACGGCAGAGCTGCTATGCTTTCTGCTACCCCTCCAGACCCCAAGTCGTCTTCTTGGGCTTTTGCTTTGCTTTCAGGAGTAGGACTGGTTCACCGGACAGTCAAGAAGGACGAGAATGATACTCTCGAGTCGCGAAAGACGTTTTTTCAGGGTTCCAACATTTACATTCTCAATCAGATTCAGGAGAGTTCTATTGTTGGCATGTGTCTGACGAGCTTTCATATCGCTATTGCCACTGAGACAAAGCTGTACATTGTCAACAGATTCTCACATGAACTGGTCTTTGAGCAGCATGTCACTCAGGGAAGTGAGACTATCACTGGTCTGACTGTTGACCCTAAACAGCACACGTTCTGGATGTTTTCTGCAGAGAACATTTACGAAATCACTGTTGACGATGAGTCCAGAGGAATGTGGAAGCTGGTGCTTGAACAGGGTGACCTTGAAGAGGCTATGAGACTGTCTGAAAACGACCCTGATCCTTCTTCTCAGGATGAACTGTTGGGTATTCTTGGAGATAAGCAAATCAAAGAGAAGGACTATCTAGGAGCTGCCGAGACGTATGGAAACTCACGAAAGAGGCCTCTAGAGCAGACGGCACTGTTGTTCTTAGATGCTAACCAACCGGAAGCCTTGTTGAAGTACTTGAAGAACAAACTGACTGCTTTTCCTAAAGCTAACGTCACTCAGCGACTACTGGTGGCTACCTGGATCATCGAACTCTTCATGGAACAGTTTAACAAACTGGACGATCAAGAAGCCACTTCTGATTCTCCTCTGGATGAACAACGACGGATTCTCTCAACCAAGTTCCATGACTTTGTCACAAAGTACAAGAACGATCTGCATAAGGGAACCGTGTTTGAGATTATGAGTGTTAATGGACGACAGGAGGAGCTACTGTACTACGCTGCTGCTATTCAGGACTACAACTTTGTGCTTCAATACTGGGTTGGTCTTGAGAACTGGAGTAAAGCACTGCAGGTACTGAGACAGGTGAAAGCAGAGGAAGATAGGGCTTTGCTGTACAAGTATTCTACGGTGTTACTGGTACACGCTCCTAGAGATACTGTCGACACTTGGATTGTTATCGGTAAGGAAATTGAACCTGCCAAAATGGTTCCTGCTCTCTTGAACTACTCTCAAACAGTGAAACCAGGCAAAGTGGCCAGTGACCAGGCTGTGCGGTACCTGAAGAACGTCGTGTTCAAACAAGGATCTCGTGATGCAATCATCCACAACACGCTCATTTCTCTAATGTCCATGTCTCCCCAGACTGAAGAAACGGAGCTTCTGGCTTACCTTCACGAGTGTGCTAATCTTCCCCAGCTTCCTTACGATGTCGACTTTGCTCTGAGAACTTGTATTCGATGCAAGCGGTTCGAGTCTTGCGTTCACATCTACTGCAACATTCACATGTACCATGAAGCTGTGAAGCTTGCTCTGAACCATGGTAGACTTGAACTAGCCATCAAGGTGGTCGAGCAGACTCGAGATCTAGACGAGTCTGATGCTGCTTACACTCCCGACTTGTGCAAAAACCTCTGGTTTGCTATTGTCAAACATGTCATTGAGGAGTCTGACAAGTCTGACGAAATCCCTCTTTCTCAGGTGGTTTCTCTGCTCAAACAGAGCCAGGTGCTCAAGATTGAGGACGTGCTTCCTCTCTTCCCTGACTTTGTTGTCGTTGATGACTTCAAGCAGGCCATTTGCGACTCTCTCGAGTCCTACAACTCCAACCTGGTCAACATCCAGAGAGAAATGAAGGACTCCATTGCTACAGCAGACAAGATCCGAACGGAGATCGAACACACTCAGCAGAAACGATATGTTATCGTTGAACCTGGCGAGTCTTGTGCCTTGTCTGGTTACCCTCTGCTTTCCAAAAAGTTTTACGTCTTCCCCTGTCAGCATGCCATTAGAGCCGATGCTCTGACGGAAGCTGTAGTGAAGAACGCCTCCTACAAGCTCAAGAAGCGGATTAGCGAACTGCAGTCACGTGGAGTGTCTTGTAAGAAGGAGCTGGAGGAGGTTCTCGATGACGTGATTTCTGAAAAGTGCTTCATTTGCTCCGACATCAAGGTGGATCTGATTGAGAACTCCCTGATGCCCAATGGCAAGAGCGAGTGGGATTTGTAGAGAGCTATGTAATTTATTAATGATTTACGACTGACCGAGAGATGTAGATAATATTTTGTCGCACATTGTTTGTTTCGAAGTTTCTTGCTGTTCCACTGATATTATGTCACTGCCCACATGGATAGAGATGAGGCACAGCAAAGATACGGAAAATAATGGAAAAAACGACTTTCTGGAGGTCTATAGTAACAGGCATTTGTGGTAGCTATAACTACTTTAGGTCAAATACCAATAACCACTTGGTGTTTGTTCTCTCTCTCGCCACTCAAGACTGCATATTCCCAACCTTGCCAGACTACCCGTAACGGATATGCATACGTATGTCATCTTGGGGAGGTGTTCGAGAATTGAGAAAAAAACGGAAATTTTCGACAAAATAAGGAAAAATAAAGAAAATTCGGGGTTTTCGAGATATCCCCTTCCTCTTACAGCTGCTTTATTTCTCCTCTCGTCAACCACACCACCACCCCGACGATCTCACTACGGGTGCACGAATGATGCGTTATCTAACTTAATCGCTCAAAGTGGGCTATTTATCATGAAGCCAGTGGCGAGCATTTTCCTATAGAGACGGAGTAGACAATATATAAGTACTGTATATATTGGCAGTTGCCACGCTGGCGCCCTTTGTTCGCCACTAGACAGGTTATGAGGTGCTTGGCAAGTTGGACAACCTTAGTTTAACAGCGCATCTGCAGTGTTCGGATATACCCCCATCTTTTGACCAGCACTCCACTCTCAACACACACGCAACCGACCTGCGAAAATGAAGTGTGTCAATTTGGCGCTGGCCTGCCTTGCTCTCGGAGCAAGTGCCGAGGTTTTGAAGATTGTGAGTATCTTTGACGGACAATTGGTTACTGGTCGATGAGCCGTTCATCTGATAGTTTATGGGCATTGAAAAGATACGGACGATGACATTGTGATGGTAACAAGTGGTACAATCACTGTAGACGTCTGTTCGTCGTTTCGGCCACTCTTTCAGCCACTCTGGCATGTCCTTCACTATCTCCGATACTAACCCAGAACAAGAACTCCCGGCAGGAATGCTCGGGTATCTACAACAAGAAGGACTGGGGCGGAAAACACGACGTGTACCTCGAGTTCACGCCCGAAAAGCTCGACACAGACTCGTGGCTGGCGTTTGCCATCTTTGAGTACCGAGATGTGGAGAAAATGGGCTCACAGATTCCGGGAGACACTGGAGTCAAGAAGTACGTGTGTGACCAGGACGCCATTGACTCCAATCTGTGCGACAAGGAAGACGAGGGAACATACATCATCCCCAAGGAAGGAGAGGTGGAGACTTACGCCAAGATTGAGACCCATCGGGTGAATCTGAGAGAGCCTGAGACTTACAGATACAATGTGACTGAGACTGGATACTACTGTGTGGCCACCTTTTCAGACGACGACAATTACAAGGCCAAGGTGTTTATTCAGAGCGCATATGGATACCTGAGTGGTAGCCAGATCCCCAAGCACCCGTTTTATGGAATTCTGTCCATTTGTTACCTGGTGGCTTTTCTGCTGTGGATGTTTTCTTACTGGCAGCACAGAGAGGATGTTTTGCCTGTTCAGAACTACATTACTGGAATTTTCGGCTTTCTCGTCATTGAAGTCATGTTTGTCTGGTCTTACTATGATATCGTCAACGAGACCGGTGATTCTGCTGGTTCCAAGGCCTTTTTGGTGATTGTCTCGATTTTCAACTCCATGCGAAACGCCTTCACCTTCTTCCTCCTTCTGATTGTCTGTCTTGGATACGGTGTTGTTAAGCCCACTCTAGGTCACGTCATGTGGAAGTGTCAGGCTCTTGGAGGCATTCATTTCGTCTTCACCTTGATTTTCACCATTGCCCTGTACTTGATGGACCCCGTGGACGCCTCCAACGTGATTCTCTTCCTCATTATCCCCCTGTCCATCACTCTGACCACCTTCTACATCTGGATTCTGTCTTCTCTGACAGCTACCACCAAGTACCTGGTGGAGCGAAAGCAGCACGTCAAGGCCCAGATGTACCGAAACCTGTGGTGGATTCTGCTGGGCTCTGTCGTTGTCATTTGCGGATTCTTCTTCTTCAACGCCCTGATCATGACCTCTGGTTCTATGACCGATACCATTGTCTCCGAGTGGAAGTACCGATGGTTCCTGTTTGACGGCTGGGTCAACGTCATCTACTTCATTGACTTTATGCTCATTGCCTTCATCTGGCGACCCACTGCCAACAACAAGCGATTCGCCATGTCCACTGAACTTGCTCAGGACGAAAACGATGCCCAGGAGTTTGAGATTGGCTCTCTGGCTGGTTCTGACGATGAGGATGAAGAGCGACATGTTGGCGGTATTCCTCAGGAGAACCCCTTTGGAGACCATAACCGAACGTCCATTGACTCCATGCCTGACGATGTGGACCTTACACGATCCGATACAAAGGCCACTTTATCAGGAGTCTACGAGAAGAAGGACAAGGGTGCCGCCAGCTCTACAAAGTCTCCTGAAGTGGAGGCCACAGACGACGCCACTCTGTTTGCTCTAGACGATGAAGAGGAGGAGGATGGAGAGTCGTCACGAAAGAAGAAGGGTAAGGGAGGAGAAGAGGCTGAGGGTCTTCTTGGTTAGGATGGGAGTAGGTCGACACCAAGTGTCGACGTCTTATATAGCAATGCACAGATAGAAATTAGTTCAAGTACCAGTAATGACGCTCATATATTTGGGTTCCTCGTATATCCTTATTTGGCCAACCTCGGCAAGACTGGTTATCAGAGTGCATAATATTATTTGGACCTTGATACGTAGCGGTACAAGTTAAAATGCATTATTATATGAATTTCCTTCTAGGTGTCTCCTCTGTGTCCCTTTTTGTCTGTCTCTAGATCTACGCCTTGTCCTCCTTTTCCTTCTCCTCCTTCTCTTTCTCCAACCAGTCGTTGTAGTAGATATTGACCTGATCTCTAGTAAAAGGCCGATGATCTCGCTCTCCTCCCTCTTCTCCGGTCTCCATTTCCTTCATCATTTTGAAGAAATCGGCCTGGGTGGCTGGTCTCTTTTCGTCCTTGGTCAGAGGCAGCAGAATCTGCTGAGTTGCTTCATCGGTTCGTAGTTTGCCCAGTTCCTGAGCATGACGCTGTTGCAGCATCAGCATGGTCTGATTCAGCATCTCCGTGGCTTTGGCCTCGTCCTCCGGCTTTTTAATCTCCAGCAGCTTGTTGGCCAGCTCTTTGCCGATATCTTGGTAGATCCAGGTGGTCACGTCTGATCCAAAGTACTGGATATGCTCTTTTTGCTGGGCTCGGTAGGTGTCAATGTCGGAGACCCCTTCAGGGAGCCACGAGGCGTCCAGCTGCCGTTTTGCGTCCAGAATGGCCAGGTTGTGTTTGGCCTGGACTGCCTGGGCCAGAGCTTCGCTGGTGGTCTCGTACCAGGCCGACAGTTGGGTTTCCCAGCGAGAAATTGTTTCCGGATTTGCCATGGCAGGTGGTGGTGGCGTGATGAGAGTAGCTGGGGGGGTCGTGAGAAATGAGGAAGATGGGCCACGGGGCTTGTTTTTGCCGGTTATGATAGTGTCTCTTTCTTGTATCAACTGGCTTGCCATGCGCGAAAGATTATGCATGTAGGGAGGGAGCTTTAGATTGCTGACCCAATCCCACAGCGGGAGTGCCAACACGCTTTATGGTAATGATAGTGGGATAGGCTAGAATAATACTGTACGAAGGTCGAGGAGGCATATTACAGAGAGAAAAAAACACTCCAGCTTATTTTCGCAGACTTGTTACTGGTTTGTATAATTAGACATGGGCACCGGACCCTCATTTGGCTTTGGCTTTTTTCTTCTTTGGTTAGGGCTTTTGCTTTGGGCTTGGCTTGGGAGAAAGGGAAAGGGAAAATAATTACCTCAAAATTGGGCTGTTTCTTAATACAACCGACTAACGATTCAAGGAGAGCAGTTGGTAAGGCAACCCAGACCAAATGCACACCCTGAAATATGCCGCTGTAAACCCCCTCTATGCCTATTGTTGGACCCTGAAACCCATAGACTCTCAACTTTAGGCCAAGCCATAGGTTCATGGCTACTACTGGTATCGTACAATAGTAGACCGCCCATTTTGGCCAAATCCTACTGGATTCGTATTCCAGTCTTTACCAATTTGCTCTTGACAAGGTGGGCTTCCCTAGAGATTAGCGGTTTGTGGCTTTTGAGACTAGCTGTTTGTGTAAATGAGCAACTGGCTGTTTGTATGTGTTATACCACAGCCTGTTATACGGCTGCTCTTTTGTTTATATGTTCATTTTCTGCCATCTGCCAAGTCCATATCTGTCTGTTCTACTGTCCACTTCAAGTTGGGCCTTGAAGTTTGGCTTGGCTTGGCTAACAGTTTTTCACCCCAACCCTAAGTGGATGACGGAAGCCACTAGAAATACGAACCGTACTGGTTGTTAGGGGCATGTAAAAGAGCGTATCACGTGACTTATAGCACACTTGACCCTCTGGCCCTCCAAGATAATGCATTTTTTTTGTTAGTTTATTGTGGATTTTTTTATTTATTTTTGTCACTTCACATTATGGTCCTCCCAACCCTCCACATCACGTGCTGAAATTCCAGCATGCAGATAGTTGTACATCACAGTTAACACATCTCTGCAAAACACAACATGCCTCGAATCACCGATCTGGACACGTTTATCCAGCGAAGTGCCTCCATTCTCGAGGCCCGACCAGACACCACTCGTCTGTCGCTCACCTACAAGCACCAGGTGCGAAAAGTCGATCCTACCAGAGAAGCTTCTCCTGAAGCTGATGAGGAAGACGATGGAGCTGCTCAGCCCATCCTGTACGCCAAAACGTTTGATCCCGTGTCTGGCGTGTGCTTCAGAATCAAAATCACAAAGGCCAAGCAGCTGAATCGGCTTCTCAGTGCTCTGGGTCCTCGAGGAGTGGAGATCACCAAGGTGACCAAGAAGAAGCGGGCCAACAAGAAGGCAAAGCTGGACAAGAGTGAGGATGTCAAGATGGAGGATGCTGCTCCTCTGGCCGAGGCCTCGACCGCCATTGTGCGAGAAAAGGGCTTTGCTCTGATCATGAGCAACACCGAGTACGTGGAGAAGGAAGAGACCCCTGCCCCTGAGACGGCCAAGGAGGTCAAGGAGGAAAAGAAGGAAAAGAAGGACGGCAAAAAGAAGGGCAAGAAGCGAAAGTAGAGAGAAGTAATGTATTATTGGTTTGGACGTGGCGTGCGTAACAGGAGTAGACATTGTAGTATAAGGCATGTATTACAGAGATGTGTAGTTGTAGTTGTATTTGGGCGATAAGGAGGCCCTTATTTCATGTGTATTTTCAGTTGCCTTGTTGTTCTCTTCCAAATTTCATCACTCAAAATTCACTTTTGGAACCCTTAATTTGGGTGAGTATACCATTGTCAAGTGGTGTTTCAGACGGGGGATTTTGTCGGTTCGATTTTTGCAACTGAGCCAAATATGACACTCCCAGACCCTTCAAGCACACCAAATACCTTGGCACCGGTTCGTGCTGGTTTTCAAGCACCATACTTGTAGAACTAGCAGTGCTTAGTCCAGAACGTAAATAGAACAATCTATAACTATACACACAACATCCAGGTAAGAAGCTGAACAATAGGTGGTAGTATGAGGTGCATTTAGTTGTACTTGTACTTAGCTACAAGTACACCCCACTCCTCCAACTCAAGTGTATCACAGGCTCTACCGAGTGGGGTAATATACTGATATCTATAGCACTATGCTATACCAAGCCGCACCTGACGGAATACCGGAACACCTAGCGTTATATTGGTATAATTGTAATTTGTGGGGTATCAGGGGTTTGGCTAATGCAGCTTGACGAAATGATCTGTTAGGAGAGATGTTTCTGAGAAAAATGAGTAAAAAACTGGAAAAATCAGTGTTACAATAGCCACCTTGAAACAGCCTTTGCTACGTTTGTATCATGTTCCACCTCCGAAAAACAACCGACTTCATAGTCCCTTGTTAGTGTCAAGGCCAATAAAGTTCCGAGGAGCCCTGTTTGTCGCGGCAATTTAGACGAAATAGAGCCAGAGACAGGTGGTTAAAGTGATCTGTTCTCGCCCTGAATGTGTCACCTTTCTTGGCTTCATACTGGCTTCTTGGGCAGTTACCCCTCTCTGATCTGAAAGATAAGACAAGGCAACACACGCAAGGAGGGGAACCCGAAACAGATAAAGCCAAGCTAGTTTTGAGACATGGAAGTTAAAGGAGTTGTTCTTTGCATTGTAGAGGACTGTTGGATGTGTTATTTCAAGTTGGCAGTCTCGTATCTTGCTTATTCATGAAGATATATAGCTTTTAGTCATCGTAACGTTCTGAAAGCTTCAGTTCTGAAGAAGAAGAAGAAGTGCAGCCATTCGTCACAGTCACTTAAAGATAAGGCTGCTAATCCACGCGCCTCACTGCCTTATCTTAGGTAGGATCTGGTCTAACAGTAGCTTGTGGGGTTGAAGATATGAGATATGAGATGAAGTAATGCTCTGATACACAGCAACAGTTGTGTATTGTATTCTACACACTTCAAAGAGTGTATTACCCGATTATCAAGTCCTCAACTTTGTCAGTGTTCCACAGACTCACCTCTCCAACATCTTCATCCAGACTATTTTTCTACTACTAGCATAATGCTAGATCTGCGGGGAGTGTGGGGATCAACTCGTGACTCGTTATCAATATCGAAGAGAAGGTATATAAACCAGGAGCTCTGTACACCTCATTATCCAACTACCAACTATGGGATCACCTACAAGAAATTCCCGTGACGCCAAAGGGCCACACACCACTGAAACACCCAGGTCTCTTACTGACACTCAGGGAGAGGAGGAAAGTGTCGAACCTCAGGTTATCATGGTCACCCTTGAACCTGATGACCCTGAAAACATCTCTACACAGCTCAGCTTGACCCACAAGTGGCTCCTTGCAGCTATCGTGTGCTGCACCTTTCTGCAAATCACAGCAAACTCCAGTGCCTACACTAACGCAATGGGTCCTATTATGAAAGAACTCAAGTGTGGAAAAGTGGTGGCTTCTCTGGGTATTTCTCTTTTTATTCTTGGCCTTGGTTCGGGACCTATGCTGTTTGCTCCTTTGTCAGAGTACTACGGAAGAAGACCCATTTACATTGTGGGTTTGTTCCTCTACGTCATCTTCCAACTACCTGTTTGTCTGGCAACCAACATCCAAACAATGCTAATTGGCCGTTTCCTAAGTGCTTTCTTCAGTTCCTCATTCGCTGCTGTTTCTGGAGGTACCATTACAGATATCTTTGACAAACAAAAGGAAGGAGATATGCTGGTTCTGGCCATGTCTACATTTTCCATTTCGCCCTTTTTTGGACCTGCTATCGGACCTCTCATCTCAGGCTTCATTGTGCAAAACACCAAATGGAGATGGGCTTTTTGGGTCATGTTGATCTGGAGTGGAGTGTTATTTGCAGTGGTTATCCTCTTCTCTAAAGAAACTTATGCTCCTGTTTTGACTGAACGCAAGGTTAGAAGACTAAGAGGAGAACAGGAAAAGAGTCTAAAAGAGAGAGTGACTTCAGTGTTCTCTAGAGACCCAGAAAAGAACCTGAGTCCTGTTACCATCAGTGAAAAGACCCCTGTTATCTATACATGTGCTCTGATGGAGACCAAGAAGACTCAGTCTTTGGGAAAAAGTGTCATGGTTAATTGTCAGAGACCGTTTGGTCTGCTAACAAGAGACCCTATGGTTTTGCTGGTTTGTGTGTACTCTGGATTTTTACTAGCCATTGTCTACGGCTTCTTTGTTGCTTTCCCTCTGGTGTTTGGAAACATTTACCACTTTCAGCTTCAGTTCAAGGGAATGTCTTTCTTGCCTCTAGGTATTGGACAGTTAGTAGCTACTTATGGTTCCATCCCCTTAATGAGATACTTGACCAAGAAGTTCAACGATCGAGAAATCGCAAAGGGTAAACCTGGAGGAGCTCCTGAACTGAAACTCATTCCAATGATGATTGGCTGTTTCCTGTGCCCTATTGGTCTCTTTTGGTTTGGATGGACTTGCTACCCTTCCATTCACTGGATAGTTCCCATGATTGGCTCTGGCTTTTTCGGAGCTGGTATTGTACTGGTCTTTGCAGGCACTTTTGGTTTTCTGGTAGATGGCTACCGTCTCTATGCTGCTTCAGCTATGGCTGCTAATGCGTTCGTAAGATCAGCTATGGCTTGTGCGTTTCCTCTGTTTGCTAGACAAATGTTTGACAACTGGAGTTACCACTGGGCTACCAGTTTGCTGGGGTTTGTCAGTTGTATCATGATTCCTATTCCGTTTGTTTTTTATATTCACGGAGAGAAACTGAGAGCAAAGTCTCCTTATGCTTGGAGTTGAAGAGTATTTAATTAATGAATAATTGTTTAGTTTACGTAGTTAACATTTACTTGCCAACTTCAAACGCCCATATCTCACCCAATATTAACGCTAGAGATGTAGCGATTTGACAGTGTACTATACTGGAGACGGAGAACACTATCAACACAAGTAACCCCAGAAATAGTACATGAAAACCCATTTTGTATGTCCCTTTACGCAAGAGAAAGGTGCCCTAGTAAACGAAACCTTAATTGATTTAAGGTTAAACCACCCTAGTTCGGAGATTACTTAGCGTATACTTATCGCAATGCTACAAGAATATCATACTAACTACACCTAAACTGGAGTACACTCAGAAATGAGCGTATCCTGTAATCTCATTATCTACAGCTGTTTCATCCTTTTACAGTATCCAAACTGTTAGCTTGTATTAAACAAGCAAGCCCAACAGTGACACCTGTCAGCATACAATAGAAGTATGAAGAAGACATCTATGATACCTACAGACTACACGTTCAGAACTCACACCACTCGCACCTTACGGTGCTCGTGGCGCTTGTGCGTTCACTCATGCCGCAATAAATTAAATGTACATATTAAATAGTCAGTGGAATGCTCATCCATCCCAAGGAATCATGCTCACTCCGCCTCATCACTGTCGCTTCTGTAGCTAGGTGGGGGCGACGTGTTGAGCGACCGTTGAGGGGGATCGATGATCACCGACTGGGCCTCTTCCAGAAGATCCAGAACCGTCTCCTGAGGATCATCAGTAACGTCTTCCACGGTGACCGAACTGGACGGCAAGTTCTCTTGAGACCCTTGCTGGGGCGTCAGTTTGGCCAAGTTGATGCTCTCCTCGGGGTACTCACATTGGAGATCGCCGAGTGAAACGGTGGAAGTGCTGGTTAGTGTTCTCTCAAAAGACGGAGGAGGAGACTCTGGTTCATCAACCACAGCCTCGGGTTCTTCCGATTCCAGTAAAAGAGAGTTCTGCTGGTGTCTTCCGTACGGAGGAGGAGGAGCCAGGTTGCCCTGAACGGGAGCCAGACCCCACTTTTTGACATTGGCCTCAATGAAGACGAAACCGGACTGGCCAAAGTTCACATGCAGTTGGCACGGTCCGGTGGCTCCCACTGTGGGGAACAGGTTGAGCCGCATCCCGTGGACGACTTCTTCCAGTCGTTTGCCGTTTCGGGTGAAGAAGATGGTTCCACTTCGGGGTCTATACCCTACCCCAACCACATCTCCTTGGTTGAAGGGTAAACCGTACTTGGGGACATCGTTGAAGGGCTGGTTGTTGCGTTTCCTTCCGGAAGACTCAAATCCCACCGAGTACCGATGTTGACCCGGTAGTTGAGACAAAGGATAGGGCTTGGTACATAGACCCACAGCCACAGTAGTTTCGACCGGCTTGTCGTACATTTTCACCTCCCAGTAGTACGTTTCGTTCTGTTTGGGCAGCGGGAGGTTGGTCTGCACAGACCGAGGAGATGTGTATGTGATGGGGTTGTCTGAAGACATGTCTCTGTTGACCACACCTCCCAGAAACTGCAACTCAGTGCGGTTTTCCACAAAACAGGTAATGTGGGCACTCTGGGCGGCGTTGCTGAGTGCCGCAGTGCTCGTATTGGCAAACAAGTCCATCTGAAACTCCCAGGCCGCCACTCCCTTCTCCTGAATAGTCAGATACTGTCCTAGAGAGATCTCACTTTGAGCGCTATTCGGAGGGTTAGTCTGAATGAACGCCTTGGCTGCAAAGTACGCCTCTCGCTGCTGCTCGTCCATGGCCTCAATAGCCTCCACCTCGTCTCTCAAAAACTGCTGTTCATCGTCATACGAACCTGGAGCAGACCCGCCGAGTCTGATACGGCCTGACGACCTGCCGCTGGTGATGGTGAGCCACACTGTGATGAGAATGAGCCCGAGAATGAGGGTGCCCAGTCCCGAGGTCAGACCCACTATTAATGGTACGTCGTCCATGGCTTGCTGAGGAGATGTAGGTTGCTGTTTTTTTGTGCTGTTTTTTGTCGTGTAGTGGACGGGTCTCTGTTGTTGTAGTGTCGCACGTCCTCTTTTTGTTTTTCCCTTGTCTTTCTCTGTGGTGTCCCGCTCGGTGAAGACACTCGAGATGTTGTAAAATGTAGTCGGTTCCACAGGTGAGATTGATTGATAGCCAAAGGCTGTAGTAGTAGGTTGGCAGCAGTTGAACTCTATCGAGTGGTTAGGGATATTGTGGAAGTGACAAAGATACAAACGGGTTGTACAGAACCCTACAAGACACTCCTTTTATATATATCTCATTTCACCACTCTCATTTCATTAATCTCATCTACTTATACTCTTGCTTCACAGCCACTCTCCTGCACAAGTTATATGCGCAACCTTACGCCACACTGCATGGAACTGGACAACAGAGTTCGAAATGGTCAAACATACAGGTCAGTATAACAGCACAGGTCAAGTTGTAGAAAGTATTAAGCAAAGCCCAATACCGGAATCGAACCAGTGACCATTTAATTTCACGTACAAGTGCAACGCTCTACCTCTAAGCTAAACGGGCTGTGCGGCCTTGGACTGAGGTGGGGGTTTTGGGCGCAGGAAGGAGGCTCTTTGCGGTTTTCAACACGTAGAAATGATCCCCCGAGCGAGGGCTACAATATGCACTATTCAGATTTGCATATTTCTCAGTACTTCAAGAGTTAGGGCGATCGCCGTATCTTCGTGTTTTGATAACCATATTGACTAGCCCCAGACAGTCCAAAAAGGTGGGGTAAATAATACGGCGTATTTACCAACTGTAGATTGCTGTTAGCGTGTCCAGATGAAGTTATCGTGGGTCTTCTGTTACAGTACAGGTAGGTCCGTTCGTACAAATACGAGAACAAAGTTAGTTGGGTATTTGTTGAAGAAACATAAGGGAAATGGTGTGGTTATTGAGGCCGAAGGGGGTGTTTCTGGACAAAAAGAAGATGAATATGGACCCAGAATCGCCTGAATATATCAGAAAACTACCCCTTACTTCAAACCGAGCACTTGTACAAGTTCTGTACAAGTAGTCCGTTACCTTGGCGTAAGTCTCCACCCAAGCCATAAAGCCACAACTTAAGGACACAACTTTGAGATGAAAATTTCTATTTTTTCGCTGAAACTTTTCAACTTCAAAACTGACGAAGACTTGTGCTCCAACACCACACGGCTAACATCACAACCCAGCTATGGGGCAAATGTGGGGTTGGCTGCATGCCACACGTGTGGTGCATGTGGTGAGGCGGCAAATTAGCCGTTGTACGAGTTGAACAGATAACTGTTTATTGGCTCTTAGTAAGACTAACACTGTGAACCTATGTTGTATCGTATGCCAGGCTGTATCAGAATACGCAATACGAGAAGAAGCGATGTTGTGATAATACAGTGCACAGATGTATGATAGATGAGATAGTGCAGTGTGATAGCGATGACGCATATTAGAGAGCAACTGTCTCATATCCCAGATCTCCTTTAATGCTCTACAACTTGTCTTGTTACTATCACCCACTCCCCAGATAGCCGCCGGACAAGGTTAACCCCCGGATTAGCTTCTAGGTTATCAGCCAGTCACAGGCGGGAGTGGAGAACAAAGGGTGGTAAGGCTGGAATACGGCGTTTGAAAATGACAAAGGGAAAATGAGGCCAGCGGGTATTTCGGGGATTGCGATGACGTAGGCATAACGGTTGGACAACGATCTTACAGTTAGTGTCTAGATCTCAACTGACAACAAGGCTGAAGACAGTGGAACGAGATCTCTATCTCCAGAGGTAAAACATTCTTATTTTGGGTTTGCCGAGGATGAAGGGAAGAGTGAAATGGAGTGATTGGGGTGCTTTTTGATGTGTTTATTTTGCTAAATGTGCTCAGAATCGGCTCTATATCCTCAACATCAGCTCGTTTTCGTGTTTTTTTTCAATTTTCATCCCAGAAAACGAACCGTTCTACATCGTTCGACTCTTACAAAAACCAAACTCTATCACTTTCGACTTGACTCACTCTGCCGTCTACAAATGCTGCTTGACTCATTATACTGTACTTGTGAAAGAGATACCACACCTTATCATTAAACAAAACGTCGGAAAGCCATACCCGAAGATATACATACAAACACACTAGCCACTGACAGATCTATACTCACACAAACACCTATACTGAACACGGAACACTCAAACACTCTTTACTGACCTCAAAATCACCTCATTCAGCTCAATCACCCCACATTTGCCTGTTGCAAAACGTGCATTCTCACCCCTCACTCAAGTTAAACTCACGATATCACAACGGAGGTGAGCTTACCACGGGCGATAGGAACACGATATCGATACAAGACCAAGCTTATCATCACCGCAAGAACGCGACAAACCCAGAGATACCAAAAAGTCCCCCGATACTCCCGCCCCAGGGCCCAATATGTGGGAGCCCGCATACTCGTCTGCACCTACTTAGCCGCCGACATGAGAAATGCAGATCCGAGTGGGTCAAGATAAGGGCAGTTTTGGAAAGGTGCTAGAATCATCTTAGTTACACCACCAAACCATTGCTCTCACTCTCAGCTCCACAAATATGCAATTTGATCTCAAATTCGTCCCCTCCCGCTCTCTTGGCAACCGAAACTCATCGTCATGCACCCCACAGATCAGAGATAACCGCTTACCAGTAGCGTCCCAGCTTTTCATATACCTGCACCAGATGCACATGATATAAGTACGCACCTGTGTCCTGTGTTATCAGTATCAACACACACCAATCTCTATTACAATAGCAACATGTCCAGACACTTGGCTCTCGAACGGGTCAGAGTGAGTATGGATTCAGCTCGAACTCCTACTCCTTCACGACCGGCTTCTATCATGATGAAGGAGAAGGACGATGATATCATCGTTGAAGTTGCTGATGCTGGGTCTATTGAAGAGGTCTTTTCCAAGTGGGCTTCATACACCGATGAACACAACCCTGATGGACTGAGAATCGCTACTGAGTCGGATAAAGAGCTCAGACACATTGCGGGACCTGTAGGCAAGATGACGTATCTCTTGTCCATTATTGAATTCGCTGAACGAGGCTCCTACTACGGTCTAGTCAACGTCATCTCCAACTATGTCCAATTCCCTTTTCCCGAAGGAGGAAACGGTTGGGGAGCTTCTCCAAAGGGTTCCCAACTCACTCCCGGAGCTCTCGGTCAAGGGCTTCAAATCGCCACTATTATTATTCTCATGCTTCAGTTTCTCTCCTATGTAGCTCCTATCTGGGGTGCTTGGCTTGCTGACGCCAGATACGGACGTTTCAACACTATCTGGATCGGTACTTTTGTCTGTGGAGCTGGCCATATCATTATCACCATTGCTGGTATTCCTGGAGTCATTGAACATACAAAGGTTTCGTTTGGTATTTTCCTTGCTGGTCTTCTCATTTTCGCTATGGGTACTGGTCTATTCAAGCCTAACATTCTCCCTCTACTGCTGGATCAGTACAGAGACCGAAACAACTGGATCAAAAAGCT
The DNA here is from genome assembly GCA_900519075.1 of Yarrowia bubula. Lineage (NCBI taxonomy): Eukaryota > Fungi > Ascomycota > Dipodascomycetes > Dipodascales > Yarrowia > Yarrowia bubula. The sequence goes on along the minus strand of ULGX01000001.1, from coordinate 4,545,822 downwards.
GCCTTCTGGAGAAGAAGTGGTTATTGACAGAGACGCTACCCTCCAGAGAATGACTCTGGTGTACTACTGGAGTATCAACATTGGCGCTTTCTTGGGTCTGGCTACTGCTTTCACTGAGAAGAAGGTGGGTTTCTGGCTGGCTTTTTTGGTGCCTACTTTCATCTACTTTCTGCTTCCTATTCTTCTCTGGTACATTAGAAATGATGTTTACAAAGTCCAGGCCAGCAGAAACTCCATTCTCAGTGGCTTCTACGGAGTCATTTACCAGAAAGTGTTCCGAAAGCCGTCTACTTACTCTGAAGAGTTTGTCTTTGACGTCAACTCCACTCTCAAGGCTTGTCGTTTCTTCCTCTTTTTCCCCATGTACTGGATCAACAATGAGGGTATTGGAGCTTTGTTTAATTCTCAGGGAAGTTCAATGTTGACCAATGGAGTTCCTAACGATCTGTTAAACAACTTCAACCCGCTCACTATCATTGTTATCATTCCCATTGTCGATTATGGACTGTACCCTCTGCTGAGAAAGCTCAAGATCAACTTTAGAGCTTCTCACAGAATGTTCCTGGGCTTTATTGTAGCTGCTTGCTCTTCAGGAGCAGGAGCTATCATTCAATGGCGTGTATATGAGACTTCTCCGTGTGGATACTACGCTACTGAGTGTCCTAAAGGAGTGTCTCATATCACCATTTGGTGGCAAGTAGTTCCTTACTTCCTTGCTGCTGTTTCAGAAGTCTTTGCAGTCATTACTTCGTACGAACTGGCTTACTCTCTAGCTCCTGAAGGTCTAGAGTCAGTGGTTATGTCTCTACTTCTCTCCATGTGTGCCATCTCCACTGCCATCAAAACAGCCATCACTCCCACTCTCAAAGACCCCGATCTCATCTGGCCTTTTGTAGGTATTGCCTGTGGAGGAGTAGCGTTTGCTATTGTCTTTTTGATTTGCTTCTGGAGACTTGGAAAGGAGCCTATTAAGCCTAAGGATTAGGTAATTACAAGTGGAGGATTATTTATGTGGGTTGTGGTAACCAAGGAGGATTTTTGATGTGGGCTATTTATATGTTATTGAAAACGAACAGCGAAGCTGTGAGTTGTGTGTGAATTACCAGTAGAGACTGTATCAGTAGACAACTACTGTACCAGTAGACACTTACCAGTAAACTAGAACATTTGTAGATGAAACATTTTACACTCAATGATGAGATATTGTGGTATTGTAGCTACTATGATCAAAATATCGACTTGAATAGGCCATTTCTAGCTCTCGTAGCTGAGCTGGATCCACATCTTGCCCCATAAAATCAACCCTAACCCTGATTCTGGCCACAAAGAGTTCCGCTCAACCAGTTTGTGTTGTGTGCCCCCACACACTCTCCAAACGGTGATCTAGTGACAAATCCAGCATTACGCCGAACCATGATTGAAACCTCGGGTGTTTGGAGAGTGTGTGGTGTAGGAGGCAGAGTCTGAAGTGGCACTACAGTATTAAGGTCGGCCAGTGAACAGACTATTCGCTGTAAGTTATGCCTAAATTACAGCTGTTCGAACTACGGTACTCCTACAACACAACCTGCCAACAAGGGCCTGGATGATATTTAGTACAGTCCTACAGCCCTACAGTTCTACTGTTTCCAGCAACATTCCATTATGACTCTCATTCAATTGATACCGAGAGCCATTGGGGTGAGGACTGCAACACCATAAGCACCTTATCTTACCATCCTGAAGGGCAGACTTCTTGTATACTGTAGTTAGAGCATGAGCTGGTCAATGATTTTGTCATTCACATTATTTGTACAGACATTGGAGTGTGTACTTGTACTGTAGCTATAGCTGTTGACCTCACTCTACCTTAGGCAACTTAACCATACTAAACGATGGAGACATGATCCCAGCTACCATACTGCTGTTAAGTACAAATTTTATGCACCCTACAATATGTTGAGAGCCGTTGGGTTCCTAGGCCTTGGTTGTGCTCAATATCTGCTCACTCCTACATGACACCATCATCAGTTACTCTTGGCACACCTTATTTTCAGCGCTTTCCGTTAAAATAATATATTCAAGTTAATCTAGCTACACTTCTTGCTCTACTTAGAACCATAAGAGTAGTCCTTGGCGAGCCATCGGTTGAGCATCTCCAGGGAGTTCTTGGGCTGATCATAGGGAACCATATGTCCAGCCTCGTAGACTCGCAGGAAGGTGAAAATCTCGTGGTTCTTGACCTGACCAGCCTTCTTGCCGTCGACAATCCAGTCGGACAGCTCCTTGGGCTCGTACTCGTCCTTGCCGGCCCACTCGAGCTCATCAGTCCATCGCTTGTTTCCGAGCCAGTTGCAGATAAAGTCCTTGTCTCCAGCGTAAATGAGAGTGGGGATACCCTCCTCAAGCAGAGCAGGAACAGCAGTGTAGTAGGGCTTCATCCAGTCGCCGGCAAACTGGAAGTTTCGGTTGATGTCAAAGTTGCAGCCCTCGTACTCGTTGACCTGAGCACCGACAGCAGCCATAACCTCGGGCTGGTTGAGGTACTTGTCAATGTACTCGAGATCCTTGTAGCACAGAGAAGTGCCAGAGTCACACTCCTTTCGGATATCGTAGACGTTGAGACCAGTGGACTGGTAGGGACCCAGCATGGCGTTGTTGCAGTAAGAAGCGGCAGGAAGACAAGTCCAGACAGACTGAGAGTTGTAACAAGCATTAATCAGACCATTGCATCGAGACTGTGAGTTTCGCATGTTCTCACAGGTGGGCTCATCAAGCACAGGAGGAGCACCGCCCTTACCACAGGCCATGGGCTCGTACTCGTCGTACTGTCGAAGAGGATCAGTCAGACCGTTACCAATGAGAATGGAGGTGAGGTTGAAGCCTCGGTCGTCGTGGGACTGGATCTCGGATGCGAACACGGGGATGTAATGGCCAGCGTACGACTCACCGGCAATGTGGAACTCCTGGCCCTTGTTGTACTCGGGGAACTGCTGGAAGAAGAGAGAGAGGAAGGCGTAGACGTCCTTTCCAGCAGTGACGGTATCGGACACAGATCCGGAGGAGTAGGAGTAGCCGACGTTAACAGGCTGATCGAGGAAAATGACCGAGGCATTGGTGTTCCAAGAGTGAGGGTTATGGATAGGCTTGAGATCCTCACCAATGGAAGCAGGACCAAGCTCAAAGAACAGTCCCGTCAGAGAAGAACATCCGGGACCTCCGTTCAGCCACAGAACAATGGGATCGTTCTTGGGGTCGTTTCGGGACTCGAAGAACCAGTAGAAAAAGTGCTTGTCCTCGTCCTCAACGTCAAGGTAGCCAGAGTACTGCTTGACCTTGTCCAGACCGAGAGAAGAGGGGTCCTTGGCTCGAAGGGCGTAGTTGGGGAACTGCGCCTTGTTGGTGGCAGTGTACAGCCAGTCAGCAGTGTCAGCGGTGGCCTTTCGAGCTCCGTCAGAAAGACGGTCAGCGACGTTTCCGAGCTTTTTGGAAAAGTCGCCGCCAAGAACATTCTGGATGTCCTTGAAGAGAGGGTTGGCGGCCATGGCGGCAGAGGCGGCCAAGCCCAGAGTGGCGATTGAGAACTTCATGGTGTGGTGGTGAGGAAGAAGGGTGGCGTCTCAATGACGGCTATGATATAGTATGTTGCTTATCGGGGACGAAAAGGTTAATGTTGGATTTGCCTATAGAGGAGGGAGGAGTAAGGCAATGGAGTGATTCAAGTGTGGAAAAGGGTAATCAAGATACAGCGGTTCTAATGGTGTATTTGGAATTGTTGTGGGTCCTCTACACAGCTCACAGTATCACTTTGGTCAATCCACTGGCAAAGGGCTGAAACTCTGTTCCCAAACTGGGCAACTGCAGTCTTAATTGGGAGACAAGGAGGATATGACGGGTGGTTGGGGGGGCTGTGGGACGCTAGCTAGGGGCCCAAGGAGATGTCTATATAGAAGAAACGGTGTGTTTGAGTCACGCGAGCACTTTTTTCTTTTCATTTTCGTTCATATCTTCTCCGCTTCCTCCTGCAATAACCACTCTTACTCTTCGCTTCTAATTAGCGTAGTGCCCTCTCATGCACCTCGGACTCCGCATAAACCCATGAGGTAAAAAGTCAACCAACCACACAGTGACAGAGAGTACCAGTAGCCGACAGTGTAATGTATGTTGGCAAAGTGAACACGTATACTGTAGTGGAAGTCTCAAATCACTCTATTTCGTAAAAGCTGCTACCAAACTCTTTCACCAAACCCACTGCCTTCACTCCCTGCCCCATTGGCTTATCTCGCATCTGATAGCGTGACCACCAATTGCGTGAGGGGTTGGGAGTATGCAGAGTAGTATGACCAGTCTAGTGAGAGCTGTACTATTGGTACTATTGGATGTCACGTGACACACTTGCGATTATCCCGCAAGTTCAGTTCCACAGCCCTCTTTCAGTCTGACTTCAATCGGACTGTACATTAGAGACCTGGTTATAACAGAACCTTATTTGATGAGATCTAAAAGATCTGCCCGAGCGGGAAATTAAGAAAAAAAAAAATACGGAAAAATACAAAAAATACGGAGAAAAATATTATTGATAAGGGGGCACATACAGTTAATATCAGCTTGTTCTTTTAAAAATAAACACGTCTAGTATTCGGAAACGTCGTCTCCTGGGGACAATAATGACACTTGAACCGGTACCTGTCACTGTCTTTACTCATAGCTTTAAGGGTATCATGAGCAAGAATATGTCCACAGGGCAACATCAAAGGAGGATTACTATCAGTAGTCTGCTCCTTACTCACCGGACACACAAACACAGAATGGAACTGGAACTCTGGAGGAAGATCAATTTCCACTGGAAGTTCGTTAGAAGACGTCCACTCTGTTCTCTTGGTCTTCATAATACCACCCATCTTGGCCAAAATAGGCAAGGCTACAGTACCAGAAGATACTGCCTGTACGAGTGGTGATTCAGACGACAATCCCAGCAAAGTGCAAAACTCTTTAATCAGAGTCTGCTGTACAGTCTTCAAAGCCACTGCATGGTCATCAGCTCCATCTGGTGCAGATTTCTCATACGGAGAATTCCCAGTATAGCTGTAGAGAATGCTAGTAACCAGCTGAGAAATCTCCTTGAGATAATGCCGCTGGTAGCGCTGAAAATGCGTTCTTGCATACGCCAAAGCGGCAGATGTGTCTTTCTGACTGAGCAGCATCTTGAACTGCAACTCCCTCAGCTGAAACTCGAGATCTGAGCCTCTACAGTCCAGAAACCGCTGATGCTTTGATGCCCAATCAATAGCCGGCTGTAAATCTCTCTCCCCCATGCTTCTGAGAATATCATACAGCAGCTCAAATTGTTCCACCAACAAAGGCGGCAGTTGAGTCGCACTTTCGCCCAGAAAGATATTGGCCGTGTCAAACTCGCCCAGACGCAACAGATGCACCGCTACTGCTCTATTCAGCTCTTCTCTTGACTCCACAGATTCCTTGCTATCGTCGTTATCAGATGCAATTTGGACGATTGAGGACGCTGCCGAGTTGACATTGAGCTTGAAGGTTCGATCCAAGGCCTTGCCGTACCGGGAGATGGCTTTATGGACGTCATTCGGCGTTTGTGTGATTTGAGGAGCCACGTTGGCAGTGTAGAGAGTGTGAATCTGGGCCATATGCTGTTTGTCGGTCACCTGATCTCGGGCTTGCTCCAGGAAGGCCAAAAGAGCGTCCACAGAGTCCTCACAGGCCTGTAGATTGGCTCCTTTGGCCAGAGTGCCTGATTCTTTCGTGATTGAGTCCATGCTGAAAGAAGGGAATTGTGAGAATCAAGAGATGTGATTGGTTAGTATGTGTGAAAGAAGGGTGTGGTGTGTTTTGGGCGTTTCAGGGTGTTGTTTAGTGTTGTTCAGTGCTGTTGCTTGGTGATATGACGAAGATAAAGGCTAGCATATCATATCATGTGGGGAAAGTTTATAATTAATGGCAAGTGTAGTAATTTAACAGTGTATGGGAGTGTAACATGAACCAAAGGAACACAGTGAATACTGACAATGGATTAATACGGCTGTAAAAGTGCTGCTATCTCTGATCTGACGGTACAATGGGGTATTTCGTGTCATCTTATGTCAAGTAATTTCTCAACTAAGCCTCCAACTGCATTACTTAGACAACTACAGTTTGCCACCTGGTAGCAAGCCACAGGGGTGTAGCAATACGAGAGAAAATAAAAAAAAAACACACTACCAGAAAAATCCAGCAATACTGACCACTAAAAACACCTCCCCTTATTACTAACAAACCATCCCTTTACTCCTGGCAAAGGTCATAATCTATACTCTTGCCCAAATAAACTCCAGATACAGCCTCATGTCGTCTAACCGAGCATCATACTGCATACACCCTCAACACCACATCACACCAAAGATGATCCCTCTGGCGCTGAAAACCACAGAAAGCACAGACTGGACACGTGCCATCCACCGATACATTGCCTCTTCTTATGGACCCGACTATGCCGAGCAATTCCGAGAAGAAATCTCGTCTTTCCAACGACTAAGACAGGATATCAGGGGAGCTGGACGAGATGCTACTGGACGGGATATTTTGTTCAGATATTTCGCTCAATTGGATTCACTGGAACGCCGGGTCAACTCGGCTGAATCTGGCATGAAACCTGACTTTACTTGGTCAGATTCGTTGTCTCAGGAGAAGGTCACCCAGCACTCTATTTCCTTCGAGAAAGCCAACGTACTCTACCAATTGGGCGCGATTCTGAGCTGCATGGGCGAGGAAATGTCACGTGACGACTCGTGTGACCCCAAAGCGTCCTTCCATGCCTTCCAGAACGCTGCTGGTGTCTTTGCCTTCATTGCAGACAAGTTTCTGCATGCTCCTCTTCCGGATATAGGACAGGATGTAGTGCGAGCCTTCAACAAGCTGATGCTCGCCCAGGCCCAGGAAATGTTCTGCCAGGACAGTATTGCCAAGAGTGTTGCTGTTCTTACTGACATCAACCAGGAACAAGCTGGAAAGGTGTCTGCTTTGACGGCTAAACTCTGTGCAGGCGTAGGGGCTCTCTACAAGGCAGCGTACGAGTCGTTTACAGCTATTCAGGAGGAACAAAAGTGGGGCGACAAAAACTGGCCTTTGGAGTGTCAAGCAAAGACAAAGTACTTTACTGCTTTGGGCTCTTTGCTGTACGCTAAGAGTCTTCAGAACAAGCCTTCGACTCAGAAATTCGGAGAGAGTATCGGATACATTCAAAAGTCGATCAACGAATTCAACGAAGCTTCCATGTTGCCTTTACCCAATGGAGCTAACAAGAAGGAGTTCAATAAGTACTACCAAGGACTGGTTTCTACTGCTTTAGACCTCGCTAGAACCACTCTCAAGTCTTCAGAGCACGATAACGATCTCATCTACCATTCACTGGTACCTGCTCCTGCTACTCTTGGAGCTGTAGAGCCTAAAGAGGTGGTTGCTGCTACTCCTTTGCAGGACATGTACAAGGAAGAGGAACATGTGAGAGTGGTGGGTAGAGACTTGTTCACTAGACTCGTACCCATGCATGTGCTTCAACAGACATCTGTTTACAGTGAAGAAAAAGCGTCTTTGTTGAGAAGTGAAGGAGAGCGAATTGAGGTTGCTGACCAGAAACTGAATTCAGCTCTGGAGTATATGGGTCTTCCTGGAGAGTTGTATGCCTTGAAAAAGGATATTCAGAGTGGTCAGAACTCAGGATCTGCTCAGGTTCCTGCTATTGTCTTAGGGTATGCTTCTGAAGTGAAACCTCTTGATTTGAGCCAACTAAAGACCTCCAGAGACACGATTCTGGCTCAAATCAGAGACTCCCAGACTCTAATCGCCTCTGAAGAAACCGAATCAACCAAAATGAAGGACTACTATAAAGACTCATGGTCTCAAGCTCCTTCAGCTCAGGTCAATGCTTCTCTCTTGAGTGATATCAGACGAGTACAAGAGTCTCTAGTAGCTGCTGGAGCTAGTGACGAGAAACTCCAAGTCCAATACGACAGTGTCAAGTCTGATATCGACCTTCTTTCTCGAGGTATTAATAACCCTGAGTTGGAAAAGTTGTTTGACGTCAATGACAAGCCTAAAGCTACTGGTGAGAGTCTCATTGACATGGATTTTTCAGCTGGAGCTGCTGCAAACAGTCCTACATCGAGTACTCTGGATAAACTGCTTCCTTCATGCGAAACCTCTTTCAGAAAGCTGCAAAACTGCCAGAAGGACAGACAGGCGATTTTCTATGAGTTCAAAGATAAGGTGCATCGGGACGATATTTCAGGAGTACTCGTCAACTCCAAGGGTGCAGATGATAATCTCATTTTCGAACAAGAGCTGGAAAAGTTCCAACCTTATCAGCAGCGTCTCACAGCTACCATTAACACCCAAGCACTGCTGATCAAAGACCTAGCAGACAGCTGGGAAAAAATCACACGTGACCCGGTGGTCAAATCCAAGGTGTCTGACCGAAAACGGGCTCTAGATCATAGTCATGTGATTGTGGAGCGGTTCCGTAAGGCCTTTGATAGCTGGAAACAGGCCAAGACGGGACTGGATAAGGGACAGGATTTCTACAGAGATCTGAGACTCATGGCTGATAAAGTGAACGTCTCTGCTACTCAGTTTGTCAATGCTAGACGACAGGAGGGTAAGTCCATTCTCTCTGCTATTCAGAGCAACACCACCAATGAGCTCCAGTCTCAGTTGGGTAGACTTTCCTTTGGAAGTGCATCTTCAGGTGCTGCACCTAATCCTGGACTAGGTGGAGCACCTCCCAGCTTGCCTCCTAAACCCCAGCAGACTGATAATTACGGTCAGCCCAGTACTTACGATCCGTCAGTGTACGGTCCTAACTCGCCGTTCATGCAACATCAGCAGCAGCAGTATCAGCAGCCTCCTCCTCAACAGCAGCAGCAGGGACAGGGTCAGAACCAGTTCTGGAATCAGTATAGGTAGTGATAGTAACATGGATTTTTATTACCAACAAACAGTAGTGGTGGATTGTATCGTACCTGGTAGTAAGTGACAACTGTAGTTGTTTTTTTTTGTGAATTAGTTACGGTTAACAAAAAGGTCAACTGAAAAAGTGTCCTGGGGGTGCAAACGGGAGGTTAGAAGTGTGCTACGGATATGGGGGCTGAAGTAATATACTCAGTGAGGTGCACAGTTTCAGAAACCACTGAAATCCCAGTTTGGGGTCATACAAAATCCCGAGCTGTATGCCCTCGTTGAGTGTTCCTTGACTTAGATTTAGTAGGGTTCTCCCAACATCGTCCAAAGCTTAACAAAACCTAACCAATGGCACTGTAAGTGAATGCCCCAGCAGTGTGATAACTTTGAATGCAGGTATCTCGCCACCTGGGATGAATCTGGGGTTATTGTCACATATACTGAATCCCCGGAATCAGGACATTCGAATGCACCATATTATATCTTCGTAGGATGCCTGTAGCGTTCCCCCACTTGTAGCTCTGTATGCTTAAGCTAACCATCGTAGCCTTACGAGAAGACACTTTGATTTAAAATCCACTCCCATCAACTGATTGAGATAGCCAGTCAAAAACCTGATAAACTGGTGATTGCAGAAATTTCTTCATCCTTTTTTCCATTTTTTTTTTTTTTTTTGTCAACATGTCCTCCCCTGCACAACCCCTCTTAAACTTCCACTACCCATCTCAGGCAGCATGACTACAACTACAGAGAACGATTTGTTTGCTCAAGTGGCAGATTTGTCATTGGGCACGTCTCTTGGCACTCTTCCTACTGAGATTGTCACTCAAATTTGTGCACATCTCGATATCTCCTCAGTGTGTGCACTATCTCAATCATTCATCTGTACGATACCCAATCACGTTTTTGAATACCACTTGTCTCGAATCTGTCCTTGGTTCGAACCCTCTTTGTCGCATCGTAATTGGAGAGATTGTGCTTTAGAGTATGTGCGAAGGAGTAACCAAGGTGTGAAAGTGGAGGATGTGAAAATCGTGTCTGAAGAGGAGTTTGGGGAGGTGCCAGTGTTGAAGGAATCGGTACAAAAACCCCTGGAAATTGAAGGAAATATTTTCACCAGTGAACATGGCATCACAGTAAACCTCTCAGGCTACCCTTTAACCATTGAAGATGACTTTGAGCCGTCAGTGGTATCATTACCTCATATGCTCTTAGTACTCTGCTACGGTCCAATGTCTTGCTGTGGAGGAGACTGTTACTTAATAGCCAAGTATAAAGATTCAGAAGGAGATGAACCAGATGTCAAACAAACAGTATGGATCAACTATGGACCTGTCAATGTTCACGTGAGAGGAAAACACATCTTTCTACGATTTCTAGTAGGAGAATGTTCTGAGGAATGTGAAGAATCATTGCATTATTTCGATGGCAAAAGATTAACGAGCAATCTGAAATCCACTTGGGAAAACTACCCTCCTAATCTACTATGTTACGATGGCCTTGTACACTATCTGGACTTCAACCAGCAGCAGTTTGTAGCTGTTCAGACGGGTTTGGAGGGTACACAGGGTGAAAACCGGATATCGACAAAACACCTCTTCACAGTTGATCGCTGGTGGTGTCAAAAAGATATGGTTGATGAGACTGGACGGTATACATTGGTGGTTACAGAAGGTGGTAAGGAGTATGTTTTTGATGCAAGGAGGGGGGTGCTAGTACTGAAGAAGTAATACCCATTCTGAAACACAAGACAGCTCTATTACAAAACCTTGGATGTGCTTCTACAGACCCCGATTTAACGGTAGCGAAAAATGAGGTAACTCATTTTAATCCTCGCGACGAGACGAACAGAATGGGGTAGGTCACGTGACTATGAATGGGCTGGTTGGTGCTGTGGGTGCGTTCAAAGCTTACATCACATAGCAAACCGATACGATGTTATGAGAATCATACTGACACACAAATGTTGTTTATGATCTATTATAGCCAGCTACTGATGAATATATGAATAATTTAATGCATATCCAGAAGTGCTGTGAAGTCATATGTACTTGTCATAAACATAAACCTGTTGGAACACCCAAGTCTATAAGCTTGAGAAGGGCCACCTTGAAACGACCACTCCAAAGATAGTCCATAGTCAGAACAGGACAGCCATCTCACTCACAGGTGACTGTTTGGACTCGTGTGGTACCAAATTGTAGAGAAAAATCCCCACATCACGAATCTATACTCTGATTACCTCTAGCGAGCGTCGTTGGTCCAGACGAAGTCTTTTCCTCCAAGCTAAGTTATGGGAACTTGAGTTAGATGCTGCACAGCTCACTGTGAATAATACCGTCAAAACTATACAATGATCTCGTTCACATGACTCTGTCATGTAGTCACTGCTCCTTCATTACTAATACATATATTACAAACTATAAATACATGACTCTTCCTCAAGTCTCATAAACGCCGTCTTTAAAATCCGTCATGTACAGATCCAACACTGCTCTAGCGATAATAGCCAGAGCTCCGTGCGGTTTATCTGCCATAAACTCTGCCAGCAGCTCTTCATCTGCCATCAACACTTTATCGTAGTATAGCACCAACACATCCTGTCTCATACTCTCCTTAGCCCTTGCATTTTTCTGACCCACAGGTAACATTGCGTACTCCTTTAGGATATGTTTATGGATGGATTCCATACGTGTGATGATTTGCATGTACTTGGGAAGTAGATCTTGACTTCTGGTATCCTTACTCAGCCAGTCTTGTTCGTACCTTGACTTTACCATTGATCTGACGCTTCTTCCAGATATAGTTTCATCAGTGTACCAGCTGTAAACACCCTGACACAACGTAGGCGACTTTGAATTGATCGGTTTCAGCTTTATCTGATTGGCTGTAGTCCAATGAAACGACGGAGGAGCTCTTCCTGGTCCTCTGTGCTGTTCCACTACTGGAGCTCTATCTCTCTCCATTTCCTCTCGAGTTCGTCGTTTTCGTCTTACTGGAGGAGGTGGAGACAAACTGGAGTCGGTGGAGTAGTCGTCGTCGATAATGTGTCGTTTTCCGTTGTTGTTGGTGGGTTTGGGGGCTGCTTTTGGGCGTCCTGGAGCTCTACCTTTAGGTCTAGGTACTTCCACTGGTTCATCTTCTTCCAGCTCTCTATCCACTCGTTCTCTCAATTTTTGGATATGAATCGAGTCTCCCAAATCAGCTCCACTAGTGTCCATGTGCTTGTACACGTCTGTAAACGACTGTACTGACGGTAACAGTTTACTCAGCACCCCCTCCAAGCTCATACTCAGCCGCTTTTTGAACGCCAAAGTCGCGTAATCCTCGTCGTCCAGGTTGTAAATGAGCTGTTCCGAGAACTCTTTCAAAACGCTTCCGAAAACACCCGTCCATCTCGTTTTTTCAGCGCCAGGAGGAAGCTTGACAACAGCAGCTTTCCAGCAGGTCGCTAGTTGAGATACAAGCGCTTCTCGTATCACAGAGCGTTCTTGGACGAGATCCAGCTTGTCGATCTCGTACTGCGTCTCCAGATCCTCCAGTAGGTTTATTCGTGAGTTGCTCATGTGGCATGCAGTATTGGTAGTCGGTATTCCCAGGTCAGTGTGTTTTGACGGAGGTGCAGGTGTGAACTTTAATCGAAAAGCGAAAAGTCGCGATAGCGAAGCTATCGTGGTTTTGGTGAGATGGTACAGTGTGTTTTTATTGATATAGTAATTATTTTCAGCTCAGATAATTTGTTATTTCTGTCATCTTCTCTCATACACATTAGACTCTCCCACTCAACGGTTTATTCCACAACACGTTTATCACCAAGACTAAGTTTGATGCTGGGCTGGTTGACAGTAAGGCGGCCAATGTTTTGGCATGTTCGTTAGTTTGAGCCAATTGATGGAATGTGCTTCAGAAACTGGTTTTTTGGCGATTCTACAACACCAGAACACTGTACCAGGATGCTGCATTCTGTATGATGATACTGTGCTGATGCTGTATGCTAGAAGCATGTCTTATCCGTTGAGCTTAGTTAACTGTCATGATTATAACGGGAAGTCAATGGGGTAGTCGATTAGAGCAAGTACAACGATTCTACCACCATCTTGTAGCCCTCGAGCGCCTCTTCGAAACGCACTTACTGGTTTCTTTGTAGCACACTCCTAGCTCTCAGCATATGGACATAACTAACATTGAGATTCAGGTTCCAACTCAGAATACTGTTTCACACCATGACATGAATGTGCCCACTATAAGCTTGTTAGAAGAAATTCGATATGGAGGAGGCAGACTCAAACACAGTACAGGCGAGGAGTATTTTTTGAGATTTTTTAGGCGTTTCATAGACGTTTCTGTACTCAGGGTACAAAGCTAGCCCACAAATTCAACCCTGAGCAGCCGTTTGTTTGGATATTGTGTGTCCCTGGGCTAGCTCAGTAACTCAGGCTATTCTATTTCTACCTTCGTAAATTCCAAATTATAGACCTTTATTTTATTTTTCATTTTTGGATATTTTTCAAAATTAAGGCATACAGAAGGCTCAAATAGGATGAAGTAATGGTCACATCACAACCACAAAATTGCCTTTTAAATCACATTACCAGATTCTCCAAGCTCGTGTGAACCCCCCACTACCTTCATTATCCCTCTACGACCCCCACACCTCCCGCTACACCCCATATCCTCCCACCTTACCCTCCTTACTTAACCTTTTGTTAACATCCCAACTACACCCCACCATTCCAAATTTCACCTTTAAGCTCTCCCCGCATATCTAGCTACCAACTCCGCAACATCACTATCACTAACAGCCCACACGATGATGTCGAAAGAGGGCCAGCCTCGGTCTGTGTTCAACTCGCCGACGTTTGGCAACCCGCTCTCGCTTAGAGTGGATGAGAGTGTCGGGTCCATGTCGATAAGCCCCAGTGGACGGGATGTTGTTCTTGCCAGGTGAGTATGGAGGAAAGCAGGGAGGAAACAGGTTTGGTCACGTGATATATATGTCACGTGATACGTGAGGGCATTTTCTCGCTCCGCTCGATCTCGCCAACTAACTTTCAGCCGCACCGGACTCTTCGTCATCGACCTAGACGACCCCTTCACCCCTCCCCGATGGATCCAACACCTCACATCCTGGGAAGTGGCTGACGTGCAATGGTCGCCTCACGCAGCTAAAGCGGAATGGGTTATTTCGACGTCCAACCAAAAAGCCATGGTGTGGAATTTAGCCAGAGACAGCAAAAAGGCCCTGCAACAGTTCCTCCATGGCCACAACAGAGCTATTACAGATATCAACTTTCACCCTTTTGAGCCAGAGTCACTAGCGACATGTTCAGTCGACACTTTCGTGCACACATGGGACCTGAGAACACCGCAGAAACCAGTAGGATCCTTTGCAGACTGGTTTGCTGGTGCTTCTCAGGTCAAGTGGAGTAGGACTAACACTAACGTTCTGGCTTCATCCCATGGAAGACGACTCAACATTTGGGATAAGCGAATGGGTTCCCAGCCAATGTTCCGAATCCAGGCTCATCAGGGTAAGGTCAATTGCATTGATTTTCACAGGAGTGAGCCGTACAAGTTGGTAACCGCTTCTACAGATGGAACGGTCAAGTTCTGGAACTTTTCTCAAAACACCGAAGGAGGGTACCAGGGACCTACAGATGGGTGGAAGACGAACTATTCGTACTTTTTGGAACCCGAAATCACCGTCAATTGCGGTTTTCCCGTCTCGAAAGCAAGACACACTCCGTTTGGCTCAGGATGCGCTATTATGCCACTAAGAGGTGGTGAGAACTCGGTACACATTATGAACTACAAGGATAAGGTGGGAACAGTGGAAATGGACCCTGTGTACACTTACAGGGGTCATGGAGATGTGGTTAGAGAGTTTCTATGGAGAGCTAGGGGAGGACTTGATCATAAGGTTGATGATAGGGAGTTCCAGCTGGTCACGTGGAGTAAGGATCGAGATCTACGACTCTGGCCGTCTACTCCGGGGCTGGAAAAACGCGTCAACTTTGTCAGGGGTGATAAAGCTGTGCCGTATAAGCTTACTCGAAGAGGAGCTCCTTACGTCACCTATACACACGAACCTGTGGGAAGTGAACAGTTCCCTGTGGGAGGAGTTGGGATTGGAGGAAGACGATCTGGACTGTCTGTGTCTCCTTCTCATGGCAGCTTTGGAGGAAATATGGGCCATATGGGTGTTCCTGGTGCTACCACTACGATGAGAACTAAGGTCAGGTCTTCTCAGGGTAAGAGAAATATGCATTTATCCTGGCTGTCTGGAGTGCGAGTAGGAGCTGCTGCTTTTGCTTCTCATTATGGCTCTTTTGATGAGGGTGTGGGTATTGGAGGTAGTCTGGTTCCTACTAGTTTAGGTGAGGAAGTTTCTTTGGTGGGCAAGACCTTTCCTAAAGTTAGGTTTGAGAAGATTAGTGTTTCGACTGGTCAGGTTGTGGTTTCTCTGAATGGTCAACTGGATGAAAATGATCCTGATAAGTTGACTTTCCTAAGAGTGATTATCAAGTTCCCTCATGATTACCCCTATGAACCTCCTACTTATTTCATTGAGGAAAATGAGGAGTTGACCAAGATTGATATTAAACTGATCAAGTCGAACTTGAACAGGATTAGTAGCAGTTATACTGATCATGGAAGGTTCTGTTTGGAATCGTGTTTGAGATTTCTCATGGGTGAGTTTCTCTCAATCGATGAAGCTCTGTTTGAAGAACACTCAAGTACAGATGAAGGGTCTGATATGAGTGACTACGATTACACTACTCATGACAATATCGTGTTTGAATCTGATGATGGAGGAGCTGAAAGTGATAACGTGTTTGGTTCTTCTTCTTCTGATGATGGAATTATGCCAATGGCAAGGCTAGGCAAGAACTCGTTCAACTCTACACCTATTCCCAAAGGTTGTGGAGCTGTATGGTCCAGAGGAGGTATGCTAGTGTGTTTCTTTACTCATAGAAAGGACGATCTAGCCCATACTCAACGAAAGATTGAGACTAATATGAAGATCAGCAGTCATATGGACGGTTCTGATTCTGACTCAGATGACTCCCAAGACTCTCTACAGAACGCAGTGTGGCCTAGAGATGCGAAATTCCGTACTTCTTTAGTTCCCAGAGCTCTCAATAGACGTGTTCGGTCTTCTGCTGAGTCAGATACTCAGAGATCGTTTGGAACAAGTCCAAAGTTGCTTTCTACGAATGTCATCAAAGTACTAGACTTCAGAAACCTCATTCCGTCTAGAAAAATCTTAGCTCAGGGGTATGAGATCTTAGGTCTTCCTCCTCACTTGCTATGCAGACACAATGCAGCAGTAGCTGACCAACATGGCTATGAGGAAGCTTCTGATGCTTGGAAGATTCTAGAGCTCATTGTGGACCCTACTGAGATGTCACGAACACTAGACACGTGCACTCCAGGTGCTGGAGGTAGTGGTTCAGGGACTAATGGCTTGTCTACTCTAGCAGCTAACCTGTTAGGGCCTTTTCAAACCGGCCAAATCACAGCGAACGCTTCAGATGGTATTCTAGGAGACTGGGGTAACCACCCCTTTGGCAGAAGTGCTCTAGTCTCAAGACTGTTTGACTACTTTGAGAAACAACACAACACTCAAATGTTAGCCAATATGAGCTGTGTGATGAGCTCAGTGCATCAGCAAGAGCAGAGTGAGTTGAATGTGCCTCAAACACCGGGTACTCTCTCGTTTGTTCGATCCCCAGGTTTTCCTCCAGGTGACCATTCCTCAACCTACTTTCTGAAATCTCCTGTCAACGCTGACGCATGGGATATTCCTGAAAAGAGAAAGAAGAGGCAGGGCAGTAGGGTTATCGACATTTCTCCTTTCGGGTCTCAAACCTCCAATACTACGTTTGGCTCTCCTGAATGGTGGAAGAGATCTATTGCTAGACCTTCATCCAGAGACGTAGGGGGAACTTTGTCACGTGCAGATTCAGCTTTCTTTTCACGTGACCAGAGTTATACTCCTAGTTCGGATGATAACATTGATTTCTCTGGTTTGTTTACGCCTTTGTTGCATCGTCAAGCATCCATAGTCCTATCTCTAACTGAAGCCGAACCTGCAGACTACCCAAAAATGCAAATCGAGTTCTTTCCAGCTCTACAAGACACGTCTCCTATACCTCTGTTAGACCCAGCTAGAGAGGATAAATTCCAGAGTTACAGAATGCAATACGCTTCCATTCTAGCATCCTGGGGACTCACAGTGGAAAGTCTGGAAGTGCTCAAGTTCAACAATCGAACGTACAACTCGTTGTTTGGTGAAATCAAAAGTGCCCAGATTGGTCTGTATGCCAAACAGCCTACTCAGATTGTGAGTAAGTCTCAGCAACCTCCTAGAACTGTACACTTCAAGGCCAACCCAAGTAACAACAAGGAGTGTGCTTACTGCTCGGTTACAGTGCAAGGTCGGTTCTTCTTCTGTGTCGTTTGTGAACACATTACTCATGCTGCTTGTGCTGCTGAGTGGTGGCAGAACGGTCTGGGTCAGTGTGCTGCTGGGTGTGGTTGTGAGTGTATGGAACATAGTATTGCTTCTACGGAGGTGACTTGCACGTGACCACACGTGATATATAGCCCTTATTTAATACTAACTATGAAATAACGAGTACGTAGCCTGTTTCCAATTGTTTTGCTCGCCAGTTCTCTATCAGCAAAAAAAAATAAAAAATAAAAAAAATAAAAAAACATACCTTGATACCCCATGATTGCGTGAGTCGTAGCATTGCAACACTCCAGGTTTGAGCTCTCTACGGGGAAATCTGAGTGAGCTGTGTCTAAAGTCCTAACAAGCTGTATTTGACATCATCCATTTTAGAGATTCGTTTCAAGGCACTGCAAATGTACTGTACTGAGAATATCAGTGCTCTGGGTGAAGAGGATAGCAGATAGGATATGGACTAGAGACTAGCGTATAAGGTCAATTGACTTATAATAATTGTTGCTGTGCTATTGCCAATGTTCATATCTACTTGTAGTGCTGCTGAAACCTGGGTTTTCAGAAAATAAGTTGTGACCGGCTACATCGTGAATAATGCTCTCATAGTGCGAACAGACTTCCTTTTCGAACATTCCCTAAACTCCATTACATAAAAATGTGTAACACTGACTGAGCAGTGATTAGTTGGGCATAGAGTTAAAGCCCGACGAACATTTTCTTAGCGAGGTTCAGATACAAGAGGTTATAATGAACTAAAACCAATGCAGGTTCTACACCCTGATTCAGGGAGCCAGTGTGAGGTTGGCCTTACTAACAAAAATTAAGTACAAGTACTGTACTGTAGACGTTCACTTAAAAAAAAGCACATCTGCCTCGTTTCATCGCACTTGGCTTTAACATGAAACGTCAACTAAGTTCTTCATTCCATCTAGCCGAGATCGAATCAGATCTGAGCATCTGTTACACAACCGCTCCTACTGCTGTTCAAAGGCAACTCGCTAAAAAACTAGATCCGTCCACAGAAAACCCGTTATCTGTTATCTATCTATCTATCTATCAGCCCATGTCCAAGCCTGTGCCCTGTCCCAAAGCATGCCCCTCGTGCCTGCTCCTTCCGCCTGGTGCGTTATGCATAGCTGTAGTGACACAAAGACGGGAAATGGTACAAAGAGATAGACTGAGAAAAACGTACAATTCGCTTTATGTCTTTTGGTACAATATACCTGGTTTGTATAGCTGGTGTTGCTTGTCTTATCTTGTTCAACACAGTCTGGGGAAACAACTCTATCTCCGCTAACATTTACCCGCATGAACCTTGAGTAAAAGAGTCTCCCTGCACTGTCTTTGGCTTGTCTTTAAGCTATTAACTTCTTGAGTGGTGCAGATCTCTGCAGAGGTTCCGAGATTTTTCCGGAACGCAGGAGCGAAATGAAGGACATTGGTTGTTGTCATGACATTTAAACACGTTTCCAAGGGTCTTTACCGTCACATTCCCCAAAAATCAGCTCCAATTCCACCCCATTAGCTAGATCTTTTCTTGGTGATATTTGGCTCAACGTTTTTGGCTGGCAAAAGCAAATCTGTCTCGGATCATCGTAAAGCAACCTAACCCTGGTATTATCGATTTGCTCTTTTTCACCCAAGCCAATCAAGCTGTACGACAAGGTCAAACAAGCAAGCCATCAATGCACTTTGCTTTTCTCGCTACAGTATGTGATTGTTGCCCTTGTTTCTCACTAAAAGTACTCATGTAAGACGCCCCAAAGACAAGATAAAGATTATTTCTGAGGTGTGGCTAGTGACGCCACTTTTCGGCCCGGGGGAAGTTGTATGGAAGTCGCACTCTGGGTGTGTGCCGTTGGTGCCGTTGTAGCTAGAAATTCATGTTACATTAGTTGCTTTTTGTAGCTGTAGCTAAACAAGTTCTTTTCATGGCCTGATGAAAAGCAAGTGCAAAATCGAGTGTGCCGTATCATACCCTTCGTGTCTAGATCTGGTATACTTGTACATGCCCTGTGTTTCACTATTCGCTTCGTATAGGGCAACCTGAACCGATATACATGTGCTGTAGGCTTCAACTGTTTTTCCAACATGCGTTGAAAACTTGGCTGGTTTTTCACTTTGGCAAAATCGTATTCGTAACTCTGCCAGCATTCATGACCTGATTGGTACCGTCCTAGGTTCCCGGCTCAACCCTATCTTTGCACACTTTCATTAGTGGTCTGAGACCTGAGGAGCAATAGAGTTGAACAAGCATATCATCGGAGACTACAAACGCCGACTGGCAGAAGGGGCAAAAAAAACAAAAAAAACAGTACCCAAAAAACGGAAACGCATACATTGAGATTAGCGAGTAGATCGGATGTATACGAGAAGTACAACAAGGTGATCAAGTCCACACCCCCAGACGATCATTAGTGATTGAGAAAAGAGATTTTCCATTTTCCTCTTTTGCCTCCACCTTAATGCCCTCCTCCACCCTACGACAAACTATGGTGCTTGTTTTTTTCATGACACAGAAATACGAACAGCAGTGCATTGCTTGGTCTACCCGTCTGTCCAGAGCTGTAGTGCACGGTTATATTGAGGTTTGAAACAGTCTCGGAACGCTATTCATCGCTTGTCGCTTGTTGAAACAACCTACCCAAACGAACTTTAGACAACTCTATGAAAGACAACTCTATGGTTATTTGCTCGGTAGCTACAGCTCCAACTGTAAGTTTCCAAGATGTACGTTACGTTGTGGATCCCTGTACAAAGCCACAGTATGCTGTTTGTGCGATAGATTGAAATAATAAATGCGACAAAAACGAGCTGGTATAGTTGCTTATTTGGGTCTCTGTGGAATGAGGGGACTTAGAGTACCTTAGCTACAAGTAGTTGTACCAATAAGGACAACTTAAGCGTGTCTGACAGTGTCCTTAAATTTCATAGTGGCTGTCTATCATAGTACAACTATAAGGCCTTTCATTACAACACAGTATAATACCCTGGTAATAGACCCTGGTAATACAGTAGTTGCTTGCCAGGTAAATGTAAAAATCAGACGTAGACGTACTCAATATTCACCCTGCAAAAACATGTGCAACACGTGTATCTCAAAGTAGACTGGACTGTCTGACCTGCAGTCTAACACTGCGCAACACACACACCGCCCACAATTATCCACGGAGCTTTCACAACATGCCACATACATATTATATCTAGGGTCCCTGAGACACGGAAGGGCGATTGTGAATAGAGAGTGTAAGACAGCTCTTGTGCTCTCATGCTAAAAGACTATCTCCATGGCTTTTAATCTTAACTCTGCCTGGTTAGGACAGCCGATAAAGCCGGAGTACAGGTGTACAGGAGCAATGAACGGCTGAGGAGTTTAGTAATGTGTGGTAAGATCCCTTCAGGGGTCAGGGGAGGAGTTTTCAGGTGGCGTACACTTTCTCTAAGGGTGTCATGTGTTCCCTTTGGGCGACATGGTTTGCCTCGGAACTTAGCACTGCCCTGGTGTTTGATACACCGGGAAGAGGTTAGGAGTTGATAATATTGACTAGAACAGTCAGATTCACGTCTTGCATTTTTCCCAGATTGTAATATGCCCATTATTTCAACTAACCGTGTGTTTCAATATTCCCAACTAAATTAGTTGAACGCTCCCTGATACATTTTAAGTTTCACCCTACAGCTCAGCTGCCAAACACCACTCCTTAGATATCACCATATCACAACGACAAATAACACATCAACAACAACAACAAGCACCCAATCAGCTTAAAACACATCATATCGTCTTCGCGATGTCCCTACCATACGCCCCACTAACTCACATGCCTCCAGCACGTACCTCCAGCATTTCTCTCAACGAAGAAGTACGTCTCTACTCGTCGCCTAAAGAACGAGAACGGTACGAGAATCTAGCTGAGCTGTACTCCATCATCGTCTCTTTGGACTACCTCGAAAAGGCGTTTCTGAAAGACTCAGTAGCACAGCAGGACTACTCGTCAATCTGCACTCGATTGCTATCTCAGTACAACACTTTGTTGAAAGATGAGGGAGTACAGAACGAGTTTGTGTCGTTACAGCACTTCAAGGACAAGTACGGACTGGACTGTTCACTGGCAACACAAAGAATCAGCGTGGGGATTCCAGCAAGTGTGGTTATTGCTCCTCAGCAGTCTTCAGCAATGGCATCAGCGAATATCGACAGTGGAGGAAGATCTACACCTACAGGAGAGGGTCCTAGTACGTCTAGAGCTGTTGCCGAGGCAACGGGCAATTTCATTACCTGTATGGACGCTCTGAAGCTGAATTACTCGGCTACTGACCAACTGCATCCGTTGTTGGGAGACCTGATGACATCATTGGGTAAAGTGACAAATAAGGATTTTGCAGGACGAGATAAGATTGTCAAGTGGTTGATTACGCTGAATAATATGAAGGCAACAGAGAGTATCACTGATGACCAGTCCAGACAGCTGTTGTTTGATCTCGATAATGCATACAAGGGTTTCTTTGCTGAGCTGGATTAAGTACAATTAACAAAAAATAGATACATATCATGACACCTTAACAAACCCAACCACTACAGTAGTTGACCTTGGTAAAGACGCCACAATCAGTCGTCTTTGGATCGTCCTACAGACGATTGAAAGACATTTCCGGGTTGTAAGTCGTCGTCACGTGATATTACAAAAACCCCAGCTCATAATGATGATCCAGTGACTCTTGAAAGACACCTTGGAGAAACAAACAGCTTACAGTAAAGTAGACAACCAAACGGCAACATCAGTCGAACGTGAAAATGATTATTTTTGTCTAGAATTTTGACAGGAGTTTTTAAGAGGTACCATGAGACTACTGACGAAACTCTATGTCTCTAGGTCTCTTGGTTGGCTCAGGAAGTGTGATAGGTTGAACTAAATAGGATAAGCTAAGAGCCCAGATACAGTATTGCCGTAAAGTCATAAAATTGGTGATAGATATTTTTTTGTCTGTTTCCATTGTCGGTCATAATTCGTTACTTTATAAATAGTTATGTATGATTGAGCTCTTCCAGCGCCACTGCTCTCATCTTCTCCACATCTGCCAGAGTGATGTCAAACTCCTCAGCCGTCTTGATCAGATTATCCACCGATAAGACCTTATCTCCGACGTTTTTAATATACGTATAGAAATCAGCAGCCGAGTCAAACTGCAGCAACTCCTTCTGATGCATTTTGAACAAGGCTAGAGCAGTTTTGAACAGAAAGGCCATACCTTCCAGACACAGAAACACGTCCCAGATTCTGAACAACACCTCAGGAGGAAGAGTATCTGCAAAACAACTGAGAAACCAACTGAAAGTAATGGCTTCCAGGTCAATTTCCAGATTGGTCATGTGCTGATTAATCTGAGGCAGGTACTGGCCTATATACGTTTTGAGCACTTTTTGGTCTGCCATAGACGTAAGCAAAGGAGGAGCAAGGTAGTCAGTAGGTAACAAATTAGTCAATGCTACCAAAGCCCAAAACGCGTCTTCTTCGGTTGGAAATGCCAGCAACAGCACAGCAGCCATGATGTTCATACCTTGACAGTACCCAGTGTCTGGATTGTGTCTAGACACAGCCACAAGGACGTTTCTCAATTTAGCCACTCCAGGGCCTTTTCCGAAAAAGATATTGTGTGGCATGGTCCTATACAGGTCTAGATCGATCTGAGACGTGTTTTGCGCTTCCACAATAGGGTCGAAATTCGCATCTGACGATAGTTCTGAATACAGGCCTGGTATCTTGATAGTCTCAGCTCCACTGCATTGGGACCATATTTGGGGTCTGAGTTTCACTGGGATTCCGCCCAACACCAAAGAAACAAACGTCTTGTATAGTTTGGGGTTGTGAGGTCTGAGAGAAACTCCCCCTAGTCCCAACAAATTGGTGCATGCATTTTCATCCTGTTCTGAAGCCAAGGAAGAGAGGGTATTGAGAAAATCAGTCCAGTTGTGAAGTTGCGCTTTTTGCTGAGTGTCGTGAATGTGACTCAGTTGAGAGAGTAGCAATTTAACTGGTGTGTTTGTGGTCTTGGATACTCCACTGTTGACGTTATTCGTAAGTGATACAGTAGCAGTAGCAGCACTTCTTGAAGGAGGTTCAGGAAACGCACTGGAAATTGGTTTAGCGACTTTTTGCGTAGTTGTCTCACCCTCCGAACTGGTACTCGAACTGGAGGACTTTAGCTGTTCAGAAATTGAAACTTGGTCCTCTGTACTATGCACGGAAACCGGATTTTTCATAAGAGACTCCTTCTGCGACCGCTTCCAGTCGTATTTGAAACCGTAGCGGTCGGTGAGCACGTCACGTGACTGTTGGAGCGTAGGAGGGGCGACACTGGGGTCGAAAATTGATGTCATTTCGATGCTCCGAGGAGTTTCTGAAGTTGAGTCTTCTTTGATTGAGCCATTTTTTGGTCCAGAAGAGTCATCTTCACGCTGAGTCGTATTGCTCGTATTGGCATCCTCTTCGACACAGCTCTTGAGAGAAGCTGAAGAAGACTTAACCGATAATAGCGATCTAGCACTCCTAGGACTATCCCAAAAGGTCCTTGTAATGCTCAACAAACTCCGTGTCTCTGAAATATCCTGAGGGATATCCTGAGGAACATCAACCAGAGCTTCCTGTAACGCCTCATTGATCACGTGATCGGGATTCAATACACTAGTCACTCTCATTGAGCTCAGTCTCCGCTCAATTTCAATCACCGAAACGTCACATTCCATCAACATGGTTTTGAGCTCTCGTTCGCGATCCTCGTGTTGTTTGCGCATAACCACGACTTCCTTCTCGCGCTGGGCCAGGTCACGTGACAATTGCCGTACCAGAAACATCCCACCGTGTCTTTCAATCATCTTTGTCAGGGAGTCGTCTGTCAGATTGTGAAGAGCACTGGGCATTTCATCCAGAGATGCAAATAACGGTGTAGACGGCTGTTCATTGGACAAAGGAGAGTGTGTGATTGATTTTCGTGGTCGTAGCACTGGAGCTGGACGTGTTAACAGGTCGTTACTGTCTTCTTCCTCGGAAGTAGAGTCGCACTGTAAAGGGTCGTTGGCCGTCATTTCATGTTGCACAGAGTGAAGCTATGAGTGAAACGGGTTTTCCGGTTTTCGTTTTGCTTGCTCTTCAGGTTCGTTGCAGACAGCCCCAACTCCACACTAAGGTCACTTGCTTTCTGCATGCATCTTGCACCGAGAAGGAACCTTGTTTGGAGGATGGACATGTGCAAGGCTAGAAAAGGGGTAAGTCCAGGGGGTGTTGGGGAAGTGAAGTGAGTAAATGAAGCTATTGGTGGGTTTGTAGGAGGTGTCTGAGTATGTGTATGTGTTTCTTTCGTAAAAAAAATGGTCAAATTCTTGTAATTATCAACCTCTGTAACGCTGACTAAACCATGTGATCCTGTGATCTAATCATAACACACCTCAGACGATACAACTAAAATGCAGCATGTAGAGAGAGTAATATGGCTTAAAACAACGCTAGAGCTGACTGTGCACTCTACAATACGTTAGACTCATCTCAGTGTCATGTTGACCTCGGTCTAGACCGTTCTACAGAACATAATTAAGGCTAACCTTGCTAAGAGGAGAAAGAGGAGAACAGTAAAAAATGGCTGAAAAATGGTGTGAAAAAAACCCGATCTATAATTTTCAAAAAGTAGGAAAACAGAGGAAAACAGAGAAAACACGAAATCACTTGTTTCTCATGGAAAACAAAAATCACTGAAACTCGTGTAAAGCTGCTCCCAACCTCAGCATGCGTCACAGTGCATACTCCTTCACGTGACCATCTCCGGACTCCACTCGGCCGAGCTACAAGCACATTTGCTTCTGCATATTACCAATCGCATTATTAAGAGGTAACGACAGAAGCAGATAAATACGACCATACTGACGATAAGACACCTACAAAGACACTCTCAAAATGCTCAGAAACACGTCAAACCCCGCAAACCACCTACTACACCGCACATTCACAACTTCCGCTTGTCTACACAAGAATCCATACATTTTCTACGACTTGCAAAGAAAACAGCCTCGAGGAGTCCACAACAAAAAGACATTCACCCCTACTAGTAGCACTCTCACATTCGACACATCTGACCGAAAACACGACCATCTGTCAGCCAAAGAACGAGCCGAACTAGTCTTTGGAAAAGTCGGATCTCGAAAAGCACGACGAGACGATGCTGAGAAGCTAACACGAACAATTGCAGGAGTAAGAGTACCCCCCAGGCCTGAAGAGCCCGAAAACTGCTGCATGTCTGGCTGTATCAACTGCGTATGGGAAATGTACAAGGAGGATATTGACCATTGGCAGGGTAAGAGACAGGAAGCATATGATGCGTTGGTGAAGACTCCTGGAGCTACTTGGCCTGCTGATTTCGGTACTCCTCCAGCTGATAGAGCGACTAATCCAGACGCAAAGGACGAATGGGACGATGTGGATGTGTCTATCAAGGTGTTCCTGGACACTGAGAAGCGGCTGAGAAAGAAGAAACAGGCCAAGAAGATTCAGGAGATGGAGGCAGCGGGTGGTAGTGAGGGGGCTCAGTTGTGAATATAACGGACATGAATACATTAGATTATAGACTGTGTGTGGAGTGTACCTGGTACGTAGGGTGGTAGTAGGGGGGTTGGTTTTTTTTTAGTTAAAGTTTGTTTAGTTGGGAATTGTTAAGAAAAAACTCACCTGGGGGTCGGTCCCTCGCTCCCCAGAGGTCCTAGGGGAATTCTGAAGAGTGCAAAAGATGCGGAATGGAGAGTTGCTAAGTAATATGAGGGAAATGGGGAAGTGGCCAGTTGAAAATTTGGAGCTAGGCGGTGATTAAGAGGATGGTTTAAGTAGAGCGGGTTTAGGCTTTTGTGGGAGTGTAGTTAAGGACTACAATCATAATCTGTCTAATACAAGGCATTGCTAACAGTAGAGGTTGTCTACAGAGGCCGTAAGCTGACCTTTGACAATAGATCAGTACATACTGAACATACAGAATACTGTACAGTAGTATCATAGCCATGTGGTACACTAACACATCCACAGCTTTACGGCTTCAATGTCACAGCTTCACTACAACCTGGCTAACCTGGATTTCATATATTGATGGTTACCGGTACTGTTATATTAGAGCTTCAGCTATCTCTATGGTTTAACCTCTCAGTATACTGTAGACATAACCATAAGACCGGGTAATGCTCCACTACAAGTCACTGTGAGCTACAAGCCATATTCATACAAAACACCACCCTGATGGTGTGTTTCTGTGTTTCTGTTTCTGCCGTTTGTTCCATAGTATTATATTCTCCGTCTATATTAAAGAGTCACGCCCTTGGCCTTGAGGTCGGCCTTTGCGAGCTGGATTTGCTGTGTTAGTATGTATGAGAGTAGACGAGTCAAGTCCCAACTGAGAGTGGTAAAGGGGATAAGTGAAAGTGTCAGTGAAAAATGGCAACTGAAAAATAGCTTTGCCTTGAAGACCACCCTAACAGTACCATCCAAGTACCCTTCACAACTGATCAGTTGTATGTTCTCTGTTTGTGTTTGTGTATCGACACAATGGCGCGACTACGTCGCCCCATTTACTCACCTCCTTCAGCTCAGCATACTTCTGAGGCTTATCGTTAAACGACAAAATATCCCATCCAAGAGTACCCAGCGAATAAGAGCCAAAGGACACGAGGGACCAGAAAGGCAGCAGAGGCACGATCTCAGCCCGGATCTTCTCGCCAACGGGAATGTAGCCAAACCACAGAGCGGCGTACACGGCGATCAGAGCCACAAAGAAAAAAGCGGTTTCGGTAGCCTTGGTCATGGTGTGTTGTGTGGTGATGTAGATGGAGGTAAAGAGATGTAATGTATGACGCGTGACGTGTTGGAAAAATAGGGTTTGGCAGAGGTGAAGGAAGTGCCACTAAAGAGAGTTACAGATGGGCTGTGGAGATGAGAGGTGGATGGTTGGATTTCTGGAGGCGAGAGGAGTCTGGGGATGCAAACAAAATCAAAATCGAGCAAGAAATGACTCCAGCAAAGATACACACCTCCAGACTAACCGAAACTTTACTTAAAGGTTGATTTTTCGAGTTTCAGATTTGGAATGGAGCTCAGAGAAGATAGGGAGGTGCTAGGGAGAAACAGATTGTGGTTCTGGTATCAGCAGACTCGCAGCTCTCTGTGGTACAAATTTCAGCCGAATTAGTCAGCAAACCTTGATTCCAGTCATAACCTGAACCCCACAAAAAAGCAACCATATTTGGAGCACTACACAATACGTTGTTTGTGTGTTAGAGGCGAAAAAAGCTCGTTTTATTGAAATACATGCTCAAAATTCTCGTATTCCTCGTCTGTTTGATCACAACTTTTCCTATGACGTCATAGCCTTCTAGTGTGTTCTTCAGTTAGCTGATATTACCTTAAGCTTGCAAACAAGGTATTATGGAGAGAACACAGAGGTACCAGAGCAATACCATAGTAGGGCATTCAAAGGCGGAATCCAAAAACCGACCCGTTTATCGTGTTCCCCGCACCCGATTTACCCGAAATCCGTCGAAAAATCTCAAAAAGCTCTTTTCTGATGCCTTAGTAATACGCATTATCGCATGCATAAAGTTCCTCGAGGTTCAGCAACCAACTTCAGAACGCAGCAAC
The DNA here is from genome assembly GCA_900519075.1 of Yarrowia bubula. Taxonomy (NCBI): domain Eukaryota; kingdom Fungi; phylum Ascomycota; class Dipodascomycetes; order Dipodascales; genus Yarrowia; species Yarrowia bubula. Next base: position 4,517,745 of record ULGX01000001.1, on the reverse strand, counting down.
ACCAAATCTACAACTATGGACCCAATTCGAGCGTTGAAGGAGATTGGAAAGAACGGCATTCTGTCGGTGGGCTCAGCTGAGGAGATTTCGCAACTCTCAGTGACTCTCAGAGACCCAAAGTACAAGAGTGAGATAGGAGAGGTTCTACCCGAGATCTGTGAGGTGTTTGACTTGCCGAAGGAGACTGATAATCTGATTATCGTGTCGTATCTGCGTATCATAGGCAACTGCGTCTCGGACAATGAACACAACAGAGCCATTCTACTTGACGCTTGGTTGAATCAGGATTCATTCAGAGACTACATGAGTACACTTGTCAAGGCCAAAAACTCCCTAGCTCTGCCTTTCTATTCAGCCGTTCTTTTCAACTGGGCTAATGGAGACGATCCTAGTATCAAAGATGAACTTATCAACAGCCAAAAGTTCACTCAGGGGGTTGTTCTGTTGTTTGAGACGCTTACAGATACGGATTTTGTGTCAATAGGGACTCTGCTGACCATGCTGCAAATGTGGGCTGTTTCGAGATTGAAATTGGACACTAGGATTCTCACTGCTGTGTACCAGTATCTTTTGAATTGCACTCAAAAAGATAGCAATGTTCCTGGGTCTACAGAATTACTATTGGTTATGGTGAATGATGAAGAATCAGGCAGAATTGTCGATTTTGAAAAACTCTACAAGTTGGTGTATGAATTGTCTCAAGATAATCCTGATGATGCACTGTTAGCTCCCCTAGACCTCAGAAGAGCTTTGTATACTGCTTTGGTATGTGCTTCGGACGATATCACCATGAAACAGTTGGAGTTTGTGTACAAACTAAAGGATCTGAAATTCTGGGACCCTCAGTTAGCAGGTATTGGACCTTCTTGTTGGATAGCTGTAACCAGTACTCTTGTTACTAATGAGACAGACCTTGGAGTAGTACTCACTCAATACCCCCATTTGATTGAAGAGAGTCTGTTCTTACTACAAACAGGCCAGTACACTGATCAACTTCAGTCTGGAGGCCATTTCTTAAAGCTGGCTTCAAACAAGAAAGAGTACTGTGCTGAACTGAGTGCTAGTCCTTTACTCAAACAAGCACTGACTAATCTGCTCAGTTTTCCCTACATTCCTGAACTGAGACTGCTGGGTGCTCAAATCCTGCTCAATATCGTCAAAAACGTGTCTGACAAAGATACTGACTCTTTGCTCAAGACTCTAGGTACCCAGTTCTACAAGGGAGAAGCAGATACTCATATCAAGTCGGTTTTGCAGACTGCTTTGTCATACTGCAAAGATATGGACAGAGATGTGTTGGATCACGTGATTGACGGCTTATCTGGACCCATTACTCCTGGCACTATGCGGCTTACTACTGTTGTGGGAGTGCATGCTGCTACGCTAGATGAAGCTCAACGGAAAAAGGTCTTGGCTTTTCTGGAAAAATGCACTGATTTGGATAAGTCTGAGCAGTTGAACAAGGGAGTTGTGAATAACGCTGCGTATATTTGCAAGGTTGGAGAGTTTGGAGATGACCTTCTGAGGAAGTTGATCTAGGATTAGTATATAGTAAATGCATCACTGAACAGAAGCAGAGGGCGTACGGGAATACTTGAAGTAATGCTGGAATCTCCTGAGTCAGGGGAGTAAGAATATACCATGATATGTGCCATTGGTGGTACAGAAAGAAATTCAGAGGCATGTTCTGTGGAAGAAAAATACAGGTACAATACAACATCAGCAGCAACTATCAAAATGCGATACGGCCAACTTTTCTGGAAATGGCTGGTTTCTGTTTCTGAATAACGTTAGATGTAATTGCTACACTTACAGCGGTAGATGTCTTCGACATCTCCCGACCTACTTCATCATCTACTCATTCACAATGCATCATCTATACATGCTGCTTAAATACCAGAGAGCTATGCAATGGCAGCGAAGCGCCATTGCTACAGATATAACTACAATCACAGCTTCGCTGCGATTGCTGCAATTAGTCGGTGTCTTAGTTTCGATGCTTCGCATCTCAACACAACACCTCCCTTAGATAATCTGCTCCATCTCCTTTGCATACTCCAACGAGTTCCCAATCAACCTCTCCGTCACCTTTCTGCTATTCAACGTAGCGTCCTCACTAACAACACCCGGGAACGTAATCCGCTCCCCCCGAATCTCCCATCCTGGCTGCGACTCCACAAAGTCCACCACGCCCTGATCCGAGTCGAAAAACAGCAAGTGTCGCGCATTGTTGAGAGGCAGAGAAGTGTATGCCTTTTCAGCACACAGAGCAATCTCGCCCCGAATGGCGTACACCAGAGGATCGGCAAAGCACTGGAATTCAGCCGAGGGAACAGCGTCCTTGTTGGTGATGGCCTTCCACACTCTGTCGTACGCTCCCTCCATGATCCATCGCTCAAGTTTGATGGGAAACGACAGAAACTTGTCGTTTTCAATCAGCTCAAAGTCCAGGCTCTCGAGTTCGGTGTGGAACTGCGCGATTTCGTTTTGTGACAGCAGAAGCAGGAGGTACAGAGCCACAATCTTGGATTCATGAGAAGAAGGAGAAAGACCGGAAATGGCGTAAAACTGACGTGCCTGCATCACAAACCGCTTGAACTCGTCCTCCTTGCCGAGATTGATGGAGGCCAGAGCTCCCAGCTCGAGAGCTGTTCGAGCAGACTCCAGGTCGGCCTTTGAGTGGGAGGCAGAACTGGGGTTGGTCAAAAGACCACTTTTGGCCATATCGAGTTTGAGCGGCTGGAGCAGGGATTCGACCTGCTCGTAGTTCTTGGCCTTGTATGCGTTTTCCAGAGATGCGATTGGTGACATGGTGGTGTGTGTGTGGTTGATGATACTGGTGGTGACGTACGAGTACCTTAGGTTAAGGTCAAGTGGCGATGATGCATGTATAGGTTATGAGTAGGGAAAATATAAAGGTGGGGGAAATGGATTTTTTCAACGGCAATAGATTGATTGAGGGTGTTAGATGATGATTGGATGTTTTATTATGCCATTGCCACCTACTTAGTCAGCTTTAGTTGGACGTAGTTAAGAGGGGATAGAGTGGTTGGGTGTTTAGAAAGGGTGCATGGTTACTCCCAACTGTAAGGATAAATAGTGTCAAGTAAATACGAAGGCCATGACAGAATAGGCAATTAAGCAGATATTGAGGTGAAAAAAATAGCTCTGAGATACTCGTATTGGCTAATTGAAGTGTGTTGTTTGCTTTTTGCCCATCTTACAGCCATCTACATGTAACTGCATCACTGTATCTCATCTCCTTCATAAGCTGATCTACCGGTACAGTGTACCTTATACAAGTCATGCTTAACAGACGCTTAGTTTTTGTCACTTCATTTTGCCCTTCATTTATGACCTTCTAGAACACAGCAATCAAGCATCTGAGCTCAGTACGTATCCCTGAGTTCACATGAAATGTCTCATTTTAATTTGCCCTTTATTATCCCTCAGTGTGCTGACAGCGCAATTTGCACTGGATCCGAACAAGAGTAGTACCAATCGATAGCTACAACCCCGCTGACTCCAATAGTGGTCTCTGTTTCCGTGTAGCCCTTTTCAAAATTGAGTTATTTCCCTTTTTACTGGCACCCCCCAAAACTTCCCAACATACTCAGCGTAAATAGCCGTCTCAAAAGTCTCAAAAGCTGACATCTGAAACGAGCTAAGATGACGTTTTTCCGCCTGGAACACGTCAATCTGCGAGAAAACGCCCGTTGAGGTATTGTAGAGCCTTCCACGGTGTTCTCCCTGTACAAAACGCGTTCCCTCTTACAATCCACTCTCAGTTATTGTTCCATGGGCAAAGGACATATTATAGTGCGCGTTTAGCATAACATACGATGCAATGCAGAGATACGCTACTATAACAAGTAAGCACTAGTTGGCACTTATAGAGACGTAAAAAACACACCAAAACCATTGTTTATTCCTCCATGTCTCATCCCCTAACTATACGAGCGGGATGAGGTTGGGAGTGTCCATTGGTGCATGGGGTATGCGTGGCTGGATGGGATTCTCTGTTTTGAAGGGTGGGTCATGACGAGATTTACTTAGTGCGTTTATTTACGCAGCGGTGGTGGTGGTGTAAGAGCAAGGGTTGGGTGCAAAAAAAAAGCTGCAGTGCAATTGAAACAAATGTAGCAAAAAACACTCACTTCTGACCTTGTTCAAGGTGCAAAAAACACATCACCATCTTATCGGCCATCAGGGTTGGGTTGCCGCATGTGTATCGGGTGGTAAATGAGGTGTTGCTGGAGGAAGGAGGAGAGCAGCTACCGGAAATCTGAAGAGTGCATTTTGTTCGCACGATGAGTAGCATCACAGCTAGCCAACTATCATCCCCGCAGCTCCACTACAGCCCCCTCCACATCCTCCCATATCCTCCCACAACAGCCACGCCATGCATGCGCAACCTTAAAATCAAAACAAGTTTGGCGATATCAAGACGACGTTCATTCACACCTGATACAGAACAATACGCGTCACACACACCACTCATGTCCAAACTCACCGTCAACACGGACCTCAGCGACTCGGAGGACGAGCATCTGCAGAAAAACGAAGAGTCGCTGGACGACTACTGTGCTGGAGGCTATCATCCCGTCAAAATCGGCGAAAAGTTCAACAATGGCCGGTACGTGATAGTGCGAAAGCTCGGCTGGGGCCATTTCTCTACAGTCTGGCTCGCCAAGGACACCCAGAACAACGACGTACACGTGGCCATGAAGGTGGTGAGGTCGGCTTCTCACTACACTGAGACTGCTATTGATGAGATCAAGATGCTGGAGAGAGTGAGCAGTAAGAACCCTGACCATCCTGGCAAGGCCCATGTCGTGGGTCTATATGACTCATTTAAACACGTGGGACCCAATGGAACGCACTACTGCATGGTGTTTGAGGTGCTGGGAGAGAACCTACTGGGGTTGATCAGACGTCACCAGTTTGCGGGTATTCCGGTGAAGCTGGTGAAACAGATTACTAAGCAGGTTTTACTCGGTCTCGATTACCTCCATAGAGAGTGTGGCATTGTCCATACCGATCTCAAACCCGAGAATGTGCTTATTGAAATTGGCGATGTGGAGAAAATGCTCAAACTGGCCGAAGAGGAAGATCGAGCGGCAGTTGAGACGAAAAAGACCAAGCCTGGGTCTAGAACGGGACGACGGTCTAGAAGACAGTCTTTGATTACAGGATCTCAACCCTTACCTTCCCCTTTGAGGTCCAATGCTTCTTTTTTTAGCGATTTGACCATGACAAAGATGGTGGAAGAAGTGCGTTTGGACGACGATGAAGACAAAAAGTCTAAGAACGCTCTGTCTAAAAGCCCTACATCGCTATCTCCTACTAAACCCCGTACAGCTCTAGCTGAAGAGTTGATTAGTGTCAAGATTGTCGATCTCGGCAATGCTTGCTGGGTGGAACATCATTTCACTAATGATATTCAGACCCGTCAGTACCGGTCTCCAGAAGTCCTTCTGGGCTCGTTTTGGGGAGCTAGCAGTGATATCTGGTCCATGTCTTGTCTTGTCTTTGAACTACTCACTGGAGATTACCTGTTTGAACCCCAGACGGGTTCCAAGTACTCCAAAGACGATGACCACATTGCGCAGATTATTGAGCTGCTTGGCAAGATTCCCACTAGTGTGCTGCAAACTGGAAAGTGGACGTCTGAGTACTTTAACGATAAGGGCGATTTGAAGAAGATTTCAAAGTTGAAGGACTGGCCTCTGGAAGCAGTTCTACATGAAAAGTACAACCATACCAAGGATGAGGCAAAGCTGCTGGCATCGTTTCTACTGCCCATGTTGCAGATGGACCCTCAACAGAGAGCTGATGCGGGAGGAATGAGTAACCATAGATATTTGGACGATGCGTCTGGGTTGGGGGACATCAAGGTAGAGAGAAAGGTGGGGAGGAGTGGGATTGATATTGTGGGATGGGCGAGTGAGGCCAAGTAGGGCACGAGCAAACGAGCGAAGCGAGTTTGTGAGTGAGCTACTGACTGAACGATGGCCTACTAGGGTTCGGTATGGTTAATAGGGCTAGGAATAGGGCTAGGATGAGGGTTGGAGTGTTGAGCATAAGGTAAAGCTATGATAGAATAGTGTTTATGCTTAAGGATGGGGGATGCAGGACGGCTGCTTTGTATAACATAATAATATGTCGATGAGTGGAGTACAAGAGAGAAGAATGCCGTAGGCATTCTGAACGGACCTGTAGTGAACAACGAGTAGCGTTGTGAACGAGATACTCATAGTATTACCGGTAACTGTTAAATTCGGATTTCCGGGATTTGTGATTATTTTGCTTTTATTCGGCGAGTATAGCTCGTAGAAAGGTCTGAGATGGTTCATTTTGAAGCCCTGAGTTGGTAGATTAGGGCATTGTTTTCAGATTTTGAATCGGAGATGTTTTGGCCATTTATCATTTGACTAAGGAGTATGCCTTCTGAACGAACGAACGGACATGAAACATTCGCTGACTTGATACATTTTTAATCTGCATATTTTCTATGGGTCTGTTTACTGTATTGCTGTGTTGAGTTAGCAGACTCTAAGTTGGGCAGTGTTAAGGTGGCAGCTCTGTCTTAAGCTGAAGGGTTAAGGGATGAGCTGGTAGAGACTGTGCTGTAGCTAGTTGTGAATGGGATCTTTGAATCCTGGTATACAGTCAGTGATAGCTATACAGTATCTTTGCAGAATGGGCTTATGTTTGCTAGAAAGAGTGTCACAGTGTCTACTACAATATGGCTTCTCTAGAGCTACACTCTTGCTGTTTGGGCTCTATGGCTGGCTGGCTAGCTACTTCTTAAGACCTCTATTCTTTTAAGGTGGTTGGGAGAATGTCAGAGGATGGATAAGGAGGCCGCATAGTGCTTGAACCAGCTAAGCTCTACGAGACCAGGTTGAATGCTAAGAAGACAGCTGTTTGTGTAACTTGCACTTGGGCGCGTTTTGGTAAAACTACGAGTGCTCTACAGTTGTAGTATTGCTGCAGACGGCTTGTTCCCAATGTCTATCATTGTCTGCTTTAAGATAAGGTAGCCTTGATATTATCAAGTGCTGATTTTAGAACACGGTAAGAAGGACAGAGAGAATGTGACAAGTGCCAGGGTGCTCAATTGGGTGTTGAGGATTTATAGCTAACAGTTAGATAGAGTACTAAAAGAATACCGGGTTATATGAATACATAGTGTTCTGCCTTATGGCTTGGCTCTTTGACTATAATAGTTAACATTGATCAAAGCATTACAGCTATCAGAACGACACATCAATGGGGTATCCAAATCACGTAAAGGAAACAATTTTACTACCATATTGTAGCCATTGTTCTCCTGGACAAAACGCACTTACTGGTTAGTCTTTAGCACCTCTGCAGCTCTCATGAATGACAGCAAGATGGGTCGTATCCATCCTAAACTCCCAACTACAGCACTCTAAAAAACTCATAAGTAATGTAGACTCTCAAGAAACAGCCAGCTGGTAATTTTCACATACTAAAACCTGCGTACTATAGTTGCAGTACACATCCTACAAGACTGAGTACCCTCTCAGCTACAACTTTTTTTTTTTCTTTTCAAACGCCATTTCTGGCTTGATTAATAAATACTTACGCCCCCAAGGTAACCAAAGAATCCTCCCCCTTGTCCTCCTCCGGGCAAATAAACTTGTGTTTGAAAATATCGAAATTTTCATCATCTTCGTCTGACGACGGATCAGAGGCATCTGAAGGTACATCGTCGTCTGAATCCAGCCCTAGCCGTCTTCGTATTCGATCGTCACGTGAAATAAGCACTGATTTTTCCTTTGGCTCTGGTTTCTCACGTGACATGCTCTTGAACTTTTCCAGTCTCTCTTCCACCACATTGTCTATCTCAGTAGTGTCATCTTCCTCAGTTTGAACGTGTCTTGTAGAAACTTCAACGACAGGTTTTTCTTCAACCACCTTTTCTTCCACCTTGGCTTTTTTCACCTCTTTGAACTTTTGTTCAACCACCTTGGAAACACTCTTTTTAGTAAACACCTCCTCCTCTTCTTCATCGTCATCATGATTCACTTTCAGTTTCCGCTTGGCAGGTTTCGTTTTGACCGTCTTTTCACTCTTTTCACTCTTCTCTTCACTCTTACCTCCCTCTTCAACTAGTCCTCCTCCCAGTACCACCTCCACACTCTTGATACTCTGAACATACAAAGGATACCCATCTTCCGTGAGTTCGCCTCTTGCGATATCTTGAGCGTTGTAAATCGTGTCTCCCGTGATTTTGCCAATCACAGTACCACTAAAAGGGATTTCTTTGAGAGCAATAAAGAACTCTGTAGTGACTGAATTCGGCACTCTTCGATTGTTCTCAGAATACTCGCTAGCCATCGCAATGTAGCCCCGTTTGAGCTTGATTCGAGTGTGCGGCTCGTCTTTAAGCTTTGGGTAGCTTTCTGGGCCTTCTGATCGGCCGCATTGGATCAATTCGCCTGGTAAAACACGGTGAAAAGGCTTGGAATCGTAATATCCAGACTTGCAGAGCTGTAGGAAGCGCGTACAGGCTTGGGGGACCTCTTTGGCGAACAATTCGGCCTCTATGGGTCCTTTGGTCGTTGTAAGAACCACTTTGGCGCTCGTTTGGGGTTCCATGTTGGAGTGAACAAAGATGGTGATGGCATTTTGGAGGTGGACTAAACGTGCATAAAGTATGCATGAGAGGTAGGGTAACGGGATATGGGGAATGGAAATGGGGAGTGGAAGAGAATGGGGGATATGAGAGTGGTAATTCTCTACTGATGGAGAATTAGTTTATGTGAATTTTTTATTTTTGGTTCTGGCTGCTCTTGGACAAAAAGGGTTGTAACTTGCTCGAAAGTAGTTCAAATAGAAATCTAGATGCATTTTTAGAATCAGGAGAAGTTGCTGATTGTAACCATCTACCGATTGACTTTTTTTAGAGCAAAGTCCTTGGCTATTTATGACTTTTCCCAGCTTTTCGTGGATATCTTGGCAAAAACCTGATTTAAGGTTTACATACAAACCACTCCCAACTAAACACTAACAAAACAATGATACAAATTACTCACCATAGCAACACCGCCAAATATCTCTCAAAATACCACCAAAACGCATATAACTCTCAATATATTGTCTATGTACCAACACCTTTTAATTCCTATACTACTCTCTCAATAGTCTCATCAAACAGCTCAGCAGCTCCTACCAACACAACCCTAGACCTCACATGCTGTCTAGTAGAAGGGTGTCTCACCAAGGGAATGACTGGGTATGAATCCTGGGTATTTTCCGAGTCGAATGAAGTAGGTCTCGACTCTGTATCTAGTTCCTGGGCAGTTTGAGCCGGGGTATTTTCCTTTGTAGAATCATGAGAGGTATCACTTGTTTCAGAGTTGTCATTTTCTTTTTTCGGCGCTGAATTGGTCACCCATTTGATCAGGCGGTCTGCTAGTTGGTTTAGTTGGAGTTTCCAGGTGTCCATGGGCCAAAAAGTGGTTGAGCGAATGTTTGTTATGATCTGTTGTGTGGTCACTGTTATGGTCCACCAAATAGAGACGGCCAAAATAAGGTTACATGGATGGATAGTATAAACAACATTTGGTGTTTGTTTACCCTCCAACCATGTTCAACACGTCTTTCAAAACATGCAATACTTCGCTTCTGGAGGTGCCAAAAATCAACCTGCCGACTTGTGAAGATGATGCTCAGCTGTTCAACACGTTCTGCACCTTGAATGATACTCTAACGGCCTCAGAAGCGCGTGTGGCAGCTTTGAGGCTGAAACTGAAGAACGAAAAACATACATTGGCACAGCTCAATGCGACATTCAAAGCACTCAAAGAAAATCAGGAAAATCAGAAAATTGACGAAAAAATGGAAATCGATCAGGGATGGCTACGACAACCGAATTACGACATATCACTAGAAGGATGGGATAAAGACCCGAATTATGAGCTTTCATTTAGGTAATGTATTTGTGGTTGTGCGTGCATAAGCCTCACCCAGTCCATAATGATGAAACAGCCCCAAAAAAGTGTGTATGGAATTAATATATAAAGAGGTGCTTGGGGTATGTTTTTTGTACAAGCAACAGCGACAGATTACACGACTTCAACAACAAAAATAATGCCTATACAGGTTGTTAAGTGCCGGTACTTGTGTCACATTTTCACATGTCTCAAGCTCCAACTTTACAACTCACTGATAACAACGAACGATACTACAACATGAAAAACAGCTAAAAACGACCTATTTAGCCATAATTTGGACGATCTAACTGCATTTATCTTGCTATTCCTGTTTTCTTTTTTTGATCGTTTTTGATCGTATTTTTTTTCTTTTTTTTCTCTGAAATTCTCTTTTCAGAAAACCAACCACGGGTAAGCCCACAAAGTATGATGATCCTTTAACACGGATCAAAATCCACCTTTTTATCAAGCGGTGAATAAGTTATGTCTCAGTTTTGAGAAATGAATAAATGTATGTACTGAGTTGAGTTTTGTGTAGAATGGCCTATAAATTCGTGTAGTGAATAAACTGGCTATGGAGAGTCCAACCATATCATCAGGTTGTGTCTAGAACCATTCCTTCATCTTTTGTTTTCGCGTCGTCTCATTAAGGTATGTCTCAGCAACTAACACTTGACAATACCCTTATGTTCTTGTTAGCATTTAATATATATAAGCCCGCAAATCGCACCCAAATGAGGAATAAGTGGCACCGTTCGAACGAGAAAAATGTGCTCTCTCTCATAGTACTAACCACCAGCGGTTTACTCGTCTTTTCTCGGAAACTCCCTTTTCAGAATAAACACTCAGCAAATCGGCTTTCCGAGCAAAAACAAATTCCGATGGCCGCCCAATTGCTATTTCCATGTGTACCTTACATGACGAAGATCCCCCATTGTGGTTTCAATGTGACGTAAACTGCAGATCTGTAGATCATGGTCTGAGATGGTACAAGTGTAGACACAGATACAAGCCCAAATACAACCACAGGGTAAAAAACTACATACCTGAGTTCTGTTGTGTACCTCTGTCACGTTGCATTTTCCGAGAATTTCTTTTCCTTCCGTTTTCCTTGCATATTGAAAACCTTGTCTGGACCACGTTGTACAGCGCTGAAATATCGTATTGGGTACCGCAAAAAGAAACCAGTAGCAGATTTTTCTGCCAAAAGAAACTCGTCACGTGATACTCGTATTTGCTTTTGATCTAAACCCAAAATTTTGTATCCCTACGTGTATACACCCCTGTAAAGCGTGCTGCGTTCGGTGCAGAGTACGTCAAGCAACCAGGCAGGGAAATGCAAATGAGCCACTGTGCATGTTATTGGAACACAAATGGGTGTGCATACAGACCACCCGTGCAACTGTCTGGTTCGTATGTCTTTCAAAACTCTCAAAAAGGAAAGCTTCAATATGATCGATCTGCAAGCCTTTTTCACGTTTGAATACCGGTTACTGCATTGAAAAGACTAGTGAGGGTGGCCCCACACCTATGTAACCGTAGATCCTGCACCGACATCTGCAAACAGACCCTGCTTGCTTTTCCAGAGCTTATGCATGGAACGGGAATGTGGTGTAGCTCTACCTGCAGCGAAAAGATGGAGAAGTGGTGTAGAAATGGTACGATGCTGGAGAGCCGATGCCAGAGCCCAAATGCTTGCATGAGGGCGACTACACAAGTTGTTCTGTGTGTAGTACTGCACCTTTGAGCAAAAATACTAGTACCGATCCTATACAGTGCTATGCTATACGCTAGGATAAATGGAGTTCACAGGTGTGTTTATTATGTCTTTAAGACCATTATTATACGTCCCTTCTGTAATTCGGGCTCTTCGGTGTCTCAGAGTAGTACAATACCTGAGACATTGAAGCAGCAATGGAAACAATACTATTGGCGGTGTGGAGCCCCTTGCTTTGCTTTTTGGAGGTATAACGGATGGGGGAGATAATAGGTACTGAATTATATGATGACTCAGCACTCGCTTAGTAACATAAAAAAAGGAAACATATTATCTTACAAACCTCATCAAGGTGGCTGCTTAGACTAGCCGCGTGTAGTTACTATTTTGGTTAGAAGGTCCGCGAATACGAATGTTGAATGTGTGTTTTACAAAGTGTAGGGGGTTGTAGAGTAAAAAAATGGGTCAGAAGGCGATCTACAAGCTGCACTTTTTAGTAGTATTTAATATGGTCTTTGCTAGTACTTGGCACTACTGTTAAGGATTTTTTCACCTGTATGACGTAATGACTCCACGGAATCCACGGAGGAAATATTATGATTTCTTTTTGGAAATGTATTTTTACCTGAGCTGTGAGTACGGCCCGTGGAATGGCTGCTTAGCATGCACAGTGGCTGTTTTCTGGCGGTGTACTGCACGAATATGTACTCTGAGAAAGTATACGGCGCCATGGGTGTCAGATGAGGAGCTGGGCTAATTTTGGCACCTCAATGGGGTGAATTGGGGTTCTAGTGGGGTTCTCTGATTGTTGAATAGGCTTGTGTATAGACTCAATATTTAAGGTAAACCTTCAAGTAGGTTGTAACCAAGTTGGGATGTTTAGTGGGAGTACTAACTTTGTCAAGTATAATCGTGAACAAAAGACGTACAATAAACCAGGTTCCTGCAGCTGAAATTAAAAACTGATACTACCACGTTGCCACTACCACCCATATGATCTTATGTACGTCTTTATTTTCTCAAATTACCTCACCTTCGTCTCACTTGACTAGTGCATTTGCCACACACCTGACACTACACTAACCCACCTTTTATTCCCCATGGGAGTACCTGCTTGGTCTAACTAATGCGTAGTATGGTGTAAAACTGGGCGTAGTGCGTTCCCATGACCAACTTTGGATTAGTGTCTTTGCTTTGTGTCACCTGATATCTACCATCCGGAAATATAACTCCATACACCGGAGATATAATGCCAGGGGTCATAGCTAGTGCTGTCAAAACACCAGTGATGCAGGTAGATATGGATATTGTGGGCGTGGAGTCAGTTTAGCACTAGTCCCACTAAGATATTATGCTTGAAACTGCCAACTACAGTAATCCCAACGTCCAACTAATGGCAGGACTATGGCTATTGTTTTGAGGAAATTTATTTTTAGCCGTGAGAAAAAAGTGAGCAGTTTGTGTGTTTTAAGAGACTAGTTGAACAGTATAGAAGAGGTTTTGAGGGTGTTTGGGTGGGTTTTTGGTATTTGAAGATCAAGTTTTGTATCAGATGGACTATAGATGTGAGGTATATAGAGTACAGCTTCAATGTGTTCATACAACATCAAATTGACAAGAATACAATATATACTGTCTTGTATCACCTCAAATATCAGATATAAGAGGTCTACACAGCTTCAGCTGCAACTTCTGAGAAAACTAATGTCTCTATGCTTATAGTAAGAGCACAACTATACCCTATTGTAGAGCAAATACCACCAATGGAATCATAATCACCAAGTAACAGGTGATACAAAGCGCTGAAAAGCCCTAATCTCTCATTTCAGCTCATTCTGAGACGTTTTCCTTAACAAACTAATTAATTCGTCAACTAACTCTTAACAAACAGCACAACATCAACTAATAACCTACAGGAAACACAAACTCACCAACTAAACAACCCGCGTCTCTACACAGCTTCCACAGCCCCATATCACCCCATAAACTAATCAAACTCACTCTGCCTCTCACCTTTGCAACCCTACTCTTGCCAATATTATCGCGCACTCAATTGCCACTTATAGCCCATGGCAATGTCTCAGCTTGTCGTAAAACAGCCCATGGTGAAACAAAGCGGTGGGCCATGTGGTTTCACGTGACGGCCGTTTGGTCCAGCCCGCTCGACGCACGTGTCTCAAAGCGGCAGATAACGCAACTCTATCTGGTTATCTTTGTTGGATAAGGTTGCGTAGCAACGGCACCATGGGAGATACAAGGGTTTCAGGGTATCAAAATGGAGCTAGCAACGTCACGAGAACGGTGGTAATATTCTTAGAGGTGTATAACAAAGACTTAGTCAATGGTGGAGGAGGTGACAAACAAGGTCGGAAATCGGAAATTAAACTTAAGGTTTACCAACCTTAAAAAGGCCCAGCCCCACGGTTTTCGGGAAGCAAGGGGTAACGATGTTACGGTGCTAGCAAGTGTTGCAGGAGTGGTGTTGTAGTGCACACAGATCACGTGATATCACGTGATCCATACAGACGGTGCTTCTGTGTCTCACTGGCCTTCTGTTTGTGTCCGTATGCCATCTGCATTTGTGTCCATATGCCCCATCCTCAAGGCAGGGTCCTATGACGTACCAAACCGGCTAGCCGGTTGCGTGTGGGGAGGGAGGCTAAGTCACGTGACATTGCCGATCCCAGCGGTGGAGAAAAAATTAGGGAAAAATTTAGAAAAATATTTTAAAAAATACTCCAAAAAAATGGGCCTATACGAGTGGCAGACAGTGGACATGTGCTTACATGATACAGGTGAAGTGTTCACGTGTTCAAGTGCAGGGCACATGTCTGTGTAACGTGTCGTGTCTGTGTAACATGTGTATTTGTGTGGATAATCGGTGTGACTACGTCACACCTCTCTGGTTCCGGCTAGATGCGTTTCACCAAGACTAGAGCGGTAGTTCTAAAATCGGCGCTAAATCGGCTTAGCGAATTTAAAGTCGTAGATGGAGTGTTGGGATAACGTACGTACTGGGGAGCTACTGTAGCGTATGGTAGGAAGTAAGAGATGAATTATGTGTTTGTGTTTGTGTGACGTTTGCGTGACGTTTGTGCAACTAGCTGGTTCTGTTATTGTTGCATTGTTACATTGTCAGATCTATATGATCCTGTTTCAAAGGCATAACTCACACCTATCACCTACAAGCTAATCATGTGTCTATGAATTACGTCATAGGAATAGTCTGGCTTCATGTGACCATATTGGGATGTATAGTAGGTTGTACAACTGTCTAGAACAGTGGGGTTGACAAGAATATTGTTTAGCAGACTGTAGTTAGCAGTAGTTAGAGATCTAGATTGTCTAACTGAGGTTCGATTGCTCATTCAGGCAGTACTAGTTCTACAAGAGGAAGTCCTACTCTTAGATCTCACTTCTACTTAGCTAGCAAGGTGTTCTAGTATACACTATCAGCTAGACTTGGTAGGACACTACTGAACTCCTCTTTGAGCAGCTAGGGAGTCTAGACAGCGTGGAGTCCTAGAACAGCAGAATTTGAGGGAATAACAAGTCATAACAAGCCCATGTGTGTATCAAGGGTTGCTCACATGAACTCCATTTTTTCAAGAGACAAAAAACCTAATGAAGAGTGTTTGAGTCGATCATCCAGTCAGATGCAGCGTATACAACATAACAATCGACTCTATACCCCTGTTACCTACAAGAATGCCACATACTAGACCGCAGTCCCTTTTTTTCATTTTACCCTCAGAACACGACAGTTTATCCTGTTTTCCCGCAATTTTCGGCACTCACTCGGGCCGATCGACAGAGTATAGGTAATAAAACCCTGTAACCCCTGTTTCCGATATTCGGACAATCTGAAAATCTCCGAAAAACGGGTTTGCTTTTTGTAGAGAACTGAATGCACGGTTTATAGACACAAAGAAGTGCAAGGGTTTCTAACACTCAGCCTTCGTCAATAAAGGTTCCCTACATGGCCCACTCTTGAATGCAAACGTTGTCTTTGCAGCAGACATGTACAATGTAGCAGCCAGAGGGGTGTATGGTGTATGGTATGTACAGTATGTAGAAGCAGGGAAGTGGATAATATTGTTGTAGCAACATAACAAGAGTATTGTCATAGCAACAGCACCCTTGCTTACTGCTCTCACCAGTCTCTCTTCTGACAAGGTTAAATACGGTTCGCATAGTTTTGTCATGTTGCAGGGTGTTGTGTTGACGAATACGAGGTGCCGATCACGTGAGCAGATTAATACTGGCTTTAGCCGAACATGCTCTCGCTTGCCCTCAATGTCTTTGTCCAGTTTGTTTGAGAGCAATACTGTCATTCAGATCTACACACATCTCTGATCCTTCCATGCATGCCCGCCCACCTTCTCCAAAGAAGGTTGAGCAAGTAAATAGATCTTCGTGACAGGTGGGATAATGGATTGTCTTACAATGAGTGCCAACATACACAATACAACAATACAACGGTTTGGTATTAATATGAGACATTTAGAGAAAGATGTAATACAATAGTAACAAGATACAGCAAAGTCGTAATATCTACAGAGCACTACATTCTTTGGTATTCTGTTCTGCACTATGTAGCTCGTGCATCGTACATCGCTATTTCTTTCGTTTCTAATCAGTGATCGGGAGATCAGCAGGTGATCTACATGTGGACCTGATTACCCAAACAGGTGTGTTAGACGAAAGCCTGGGAGCTGTGTATATCTGGAGAATGTGATTGTAATAGAAATATCTGTACAACGAGCATAGTGCAGATATTATCTCTGTACAGAAAATGCAGTTTCCCGTTTGGGCTTTGCTATATGTTCTTGAAGGTCGTTTCTTTTTTAACGCACAACTCCGATACGAACTGTGGCTGAGAGAAGCAGGTGATCTCGGTTTGAACGTTGTAGACGGCTTTGGGTGAGCCCCGAGAACCCCAGAACATGTTTTGTTGTCCAAAAAACCCCACTACTCGCTCCAGAACGACACTTCGAATGTGTCCAAACTAGGTATCTCATAATATACACCCTCTGGAATGTGGCAAGGGTATGCAAAGTGATATTTTTCACGTTGGAAATAATATCTGCTGCTTCTACAACGCAAGGCTTATTACGAAAATGCTTTGAAATCCGCTTGCCATAGCCCTGGTTATATTGCTGTATACGGATTTTCAACTTGACGGAGCTACAGCCGAACAAGAGGGTTGCGGACTCGTTTAATTTGTTCCGAATACGCTTCCGATCCTAGGACTCTTCTCAGAATAATATTACCTCTACAGCTCAAGCTTCAGTGGCGGAATGCCAGGGTCTAGGCTGAGAAAATACTGCGAGAGTAGTAGCCGGTCGATTATTATTCCATAAACAGATTTGGATTCCCAATCGGGGGGGCTACCAGACGAACGACGATTACGTAGACCAGAGAGCTACTACTTGCCATAGACGTACATGTGACAGGACCTCAGTAGGCAGTTTTTGTCGAGCTTATTTGAGTAGGATAAATGTGTAAAACGTGTATAACGGCTGACATAGCGTGGTAATCAAGTCACCACTACCTCTCTGGCTACTTTGTCCTGATTTGGCATTTTTCCAGGATTTTAGGTGTTTTTTTAGACGATTTTCTGTAATTATGGACCCCCTGCCTCGCACCAACAAGCCGAAATCCACTAAATGGGCCTCGGTTATTACTGCATTTATCTCGGCTTATACTGCTAGCAAATAAAACAAGATATTAGGATAGCTTGTGAGTCCTCCAAGAGTCAGTAGACCCGTTTGGCTGCAGAGATGACGTGCTGGCCCGCTACTTTTTTGCTGCACAGCCTTGACCGGTGTCAGTAGAGGGGAATGACTAAAATCTGATAATCCTGTAACTTTCAGGGGTGGTTCAGTTGGGCAGTAAAGAAGACAAAAGCAGTGTGTAAAGATGGAATCGAGAAAGGCGGTTTTTTTGAAATTTTGAAATCCGTTTTCACTCATTCAGCTCCTCTACATACCTATTACGTCACTTAGACTGCTAGCTTGTTCCAATATTAATCCACCTTCTCCATAATTCTGGATTAGTTGGGATGGTCAAAAGAATATTTTAAAATAGGGCCAAAAAATTACCACAAATTATCCACGGCTGCACGTACACCTTAGCTCCAGGCATTTTCGACACATGCAGGCGCTCTTTATATCCAGTCTACGCACGGCTTTATGCCCTTGTTTTTGACACCTGTTTTTTATTTGGGCCCTTTTTTTTCTGCCCTTTTGACACGTCCTGGCTGCCAAGAAAAACGCCGACGTGTGTCTTCTTAGATAACGTTTGTAATATGAAAATCTGACTGTGCGGTGTACATGTGAGGTGCACGGGAGGAGATATACGAGATGTTTGGATGAAATTAATATAAAAAAACAAATTGCCCAAAAGAAAGAAAAGACCTCCACTTGCTCAAAACTGTTACAAAAAGCCCATCCTTATTTGATACTAATTTCAGGGGAAATCTCCGAAAAGACGATGGCTAACTAGACCATGGCAGTCTAAAAAAGGAGCTAAGAATGCAGCAATCGAGCAGAGTGGACACGTAGGCTGGAAAAATTTGACGGCGAAAAAGGTGCAGCGAAAAAACTGGACAAGTGTGCAGAAGAGTGCACACGAACAATAGCTTTAGTGCGAGGCACAATGGCGAGGGCTGTGCATGAATGGGATTGTGAGGGGTGTTTACGAGATAATATGGGGTTGCAGGCATCCGAGGAAATTTGAGAAAATCAACGAAAATCAACGAAAAATGACGAAAAACGACAAAAAAATTGAAAAATTGTGCTCAAAACCACCCCTTTCAATGGCTGCTTCTTGCTGGACTGCTTCAACGGCTTCATGGAGATCCAAGATGTACTCTTGGCTTACTTCTGTGCAGAACCGCCCGCCAAGAAACTACTCTGGTTTCACCTCTGTACTAAAGGTGCGATATTGGCCGAGGAGAGATTAGTGGGCGTAGTGAGTAGGAGACCAATTGTGCTTATCATTATGATATCATGATAAAGACAATCGCATTATGCATCTGCTCCGCTGGGTATTATGATAATTGTATTATCAGTACTGTATTTTCATCAACCGTTATAATCGTTGCCAAGTACACGACAGGCGTACCCAGCTAGTCACCATGACTCGCGTTTTCTGGGCATATTGCAAAATTATTATCCCGTGGAATCTTGCCGACTCGTGTTTTTTTCTAGCGAGTTTCGATTTCTGGGCTAGTTTACTAGGGGGCTCATCCTGGACGCTCCTAACCTACTTACCACAATACTTAGGCTGCCGACGAACAATGCACCCTGAGTAATAGCCAGCATGACAATGGGGGCTGTGCTAAGGGGGAAAATATGACTTAGCTGGAAATACAGGCGGTGGACATACCAGTACGGTACAGTACTTGTAGTGGACAAAAAAAATCACTATTTTTGGAAATTGAAATTTTCGTATACCACCCCATACTCCCCATACTCCCCATACTCCCCGCATACAGCCTCCTACAGCTATTACTGCATTCACTGACATCTGTCAGGGTCTGCCAGGTCTGCCAGGTCGACAATACAGCTGACGTGGCGAGGTTGAAAGCGTAGATAACTTGTTTGCGTACAACCAGGCAGTATCTTTTCATCATCACGTATCCAGTTATCGTAAGTTGCTTCTTCTGTCTCACGATATGGTTCAAATAACCTTTAACAAACGAAGCTGGGGTTTGAGTGAAGCAACTACTCAATCTAGGCTAGCACCAGTGACCACTACCAACACTACAAACACGTGCCATATCAATACCAAGATCCAGCACATAGACCAACCCGATCGGTGACTTAGGCGAATCAAATCGGAACTCCGAAAACCTAGTATTAAACTTAATCCCTGAGGGTTAGGATGACACCTGCATACACTGTCCTACAAGTAGCCGCCAGTGCCATGTACACCTCACACTATACTGTGACAGTGACAACAAATCCAGCCCACGAAAATCTAGCCAATTCCAAAGACTGAGAATATGGGAATGAAGTAGCTGTTGAGTGGAATATTATCAACACACCAAACACACAATGTAAGATAATATACAAGGGTACAACTGCCACAGTGTTCAGTCTTCTCGTACACTCCACCAATACACTGTGTAGTCATGCGTCTCACAGTACAAGATGAAACACACTAAAAGACGTATTGCCAGACGCAAGGCCCTATCCGTACAAGCCCCCTGACATACCCGAGGTTGCATTTGCAGGACCCCTGCAATCACGTGACCAGGGATATTATGCCACAGACTCACATTTGGGATATTTTGCAGCTAGCTAGATGCGGCAGTGAGCCTGTAGGGCGGGCGTAGCGAGCTCTACAGGAGGGATACAGATAAACTAAGCACAGATCCAGAATCGGGAGAATGAGACGCGTCGATTGGTACCATGTAAGTCCTTAAATAATGCATTCTCCATCTCTTACCCCAGTTCTTGCAAAACGCCCCGATGGAACCTTCAACGTGACATAATATTCCCTGCCCAAGCAAGATACAGGGTGAGTCGTCGGTGGTTGTGACAGCTGTACGCGGCTAATCTGAAGCGGCTGGGGTTGGAGGGGGAGGGGTTTCACGTGACCGGAGGCAAGATGAGTGCAGTTCAACAAGTATTGCTCGTGGAGATGTGTGAAGTAGCTCATTATGATGGGCAGACGAAGGCGATTTCACTGGTAGTGGTTTCGTACATTTTCGATGTATATTGCGTGTGTTGCGTTATGTCGCGCCATTCCTCCATGTCAGATCCGATCCTCGTATCGTATTCGCATGATCGCAGTTGTACAGCAAGTCGGAAATTTAATACTTGTGGGAGAGGCGAATAGCTCACACATATCTCTCTTCGTGAGATATTACCGTTGCAAGATCTACAGCGATGAGATGGGTGTATTATTTATTTATTCACCGATTAAACGGGTTATTTTATAATGGCTGTAAAATACCGAATAATAGAACGACAGATACTAGCTAGAGGTGTCTTAGCTAGCGGTATTTTGATAACGGCAAGAATACACGGTTATTACTTGTGATCTACCAGTAAATACCTACCAGCCTCTCATTGCTACACTCGTATAACGGAGATCCTACACCAATGCTACAACAGATATCGCTTGTTTCAAGTACAACACCCGTGTTACACTCCGTTACACTGGCACAGGCACTCCCGTCACTGGATCGTACGATAACGCCTCTAGTCTCTCTCACTGGCAAGTATCGAAAAGCGAACGAAAAGCGAAGCTGATATGCCAAGCTGAACGTGAAACTGATATTACAGTAGAGTAGCGGATATGTAGTCAGTAGCCAGTAGCTTGGTTCTCAATATGGACTGTAGCTCGTAAACTTGTCACCCTCCTCTCCTTCTTTCTCGTCGACATGGATTGTGCAAGCGACAAACAGACATCTGTCATATTATCCCCACAACCGTGTCAGAGCTGTCTTGTACTCTGAGCACAGCTTGTGGTGAAATTACTCCAAGTGGATCCGTTATGGGCTGATCGGAGGTTTGCAAGCCTGGACCAAAGTGCAGACACACTGTATAACGTAAATGGAGTCTTTTGGCGACTGGAAAAAGCGATCTACACTGCTTCTTTTTTGCTGATTACGCGGTTGAAAGATGTCACTGCTTAATCTACTGTCATGAGTCAGTCAGATAGACACACGGTTCAGTAAGACAGCTGAAAGAAAATGCCCAGCTCATTTCAAACAGGTATATTTTCACTTACCCCCCCC
>ULGX01000001.1:4482689-4496008 GCA_900519075.1 Yarrowia bubula | reverse complement strand
CCCCCCCCCCCCCCCCCTTTTGTGTTTTTCGGCGTTTTCTCGCTCGCCATGTTTTTTTGTATTTTTGATTTTTCCGACCGGCTCTCGTGTCGGGCAATTTTATTTTTCGGAAGGGAGGTTTGTGAGGTCTGACGTCACCGGACACGTGACCGAGTTAAACAGCAAGCTGGGTGCAAATAATATGTGGCCAAATAATATTGTGCCCCCGTACTTTGTGCCTTTGTGTTTTGGTCCGTTTTGCGTTTTCTAGGTTTGCCCTTTTGCGTTTATCCACTTTTCGCTTTTCGTTTTGTCTAATTCCCATCTTGCATAGGCAGACCAAACCTTATCCGGCTCTTTAAGGTTGACCCTATATCGTCACATCCGTCTGTGCCCGTGTGGTGTGTGCATGCACCTGTCATGTGGGTTGGGCTGGTTCCTGTAGGGGGTGTAAAAGTTGTTTTCGGGGGTAAACACAAGAGTACTGGATACGTATGGGAGTAAAAAGGGCCGCCCGTTACGCACAGCGGTCTAGATTTGCGATTGCGCTTTTTCCCAGTGCCGTAGCGTGGTTATTCGTGCAAATACGGGGTAAAAGGTGGGAGAATGTCGGGAATGTGCGATATAGAAGGATCGGAGGAAGGTATGGATATGCTGATAACGGTAGTAGATAGCCCGAGGCTGTGGGAGCAGGCACATACCTCTATCTTCTCCATATTCCACGAGCTGCTCATTCCAGAGACGATACAGTCTGTAATTCAAAAAATAAAGTTGAAGAGGATAATCTCCCCAAGCTTGTAGCTCGAGTAATACATGTGTGAGCGGAAATCCAAGTAGTTAGTGAGAGTCCCCTGACCTCCCTCTATCCCGTAATGCAACAATATCTCCGATATCCACCCACCCCCACTACCAACACCCTGCTGCCGTCCTGACTGCCACATGCTGCAGCTGCACGGGATGCACAAGGCCAATATTATCGTGGGTTGCAAATCACAAAGTGTAAACTCTAATCCTAGTCTATATATCAATGTACCCTCCTACACCTCTGCAAGATATCAGCCTTACCCTCCACCATTCTGACTCGCCACTACTCTCTCTCTCACCCCCCAGACACTCACCATACAGACACTGTCTCCCCACCACCACAATGGACAAGAAACGATCGAAAAAGTCGACCTTGACACAACAGCAGCGCAATAACAAGCGGCAACGGGCCAACGCCTCGCAATTGGACGTGCTCAGACACGAGTACCGGCTCTGTGCCACTCCTGATGCCGCCACTCGACGGCGAATAAGTGGCATCATCGATATGACGGAGCGAAGCGTGCAGATTTGGTTCCAGAACACACGGGCCAAGCAGAAGAAAGCCATGCGAGGAGGCAAGGACATGTCACGGGAGTCCAGTGATGTGTTTGACGATGAGGAGGTTGTTGGGCTGGGTATTGACTGTGAGGATCTTTCTCACGACATGACCCACGACATCATCGCCACCCCCATCCAGCCACATGTCAACTTTGCACATGTGCTGGCGACTCCTCCCATCTCCATGGGCCAGCAGTTTGCCACCCCCCAGACCGGTGGTTCTCACATCACTGACGACTCGCCCGTCTCTCACATGACCACTCCCGAAATGACGTTTGGACATGTGACTCCTAACCTGACGCCCACCACCCCTTCACATGTCACTCTCCCTCCCATCTTCTTCCCCACGCTTTCGCTGACGATTGGCAACTGGCGACGTCTTTCGCCCCAGCTGTCGCTGGCCTACTACCCCAGCACAGACTCCATGTCGTACCACATGACGTCCGATAAGACGCAGTTTCGCATGCAGTTTCCGTTTTCGGCGGTGAAGGAGATCCACGTCTCCAGGAACCCCAACGACACCCTTGGAGCTCTTAATCTCACCCTCAACTGCGCTCCCACCTTCTCTATCATGATGGAGAAGTCTTCCGGACGATGGGTCGGCTGCCACGACTTTTCCGAAGGCAAACAGGCGTCCCATATCATGACACACATCTGCAACGGTCCTGCCACCGTTCTGCAACAGCAGCTGTCCCGTGTTTTTGCCCTTCGCAAGAGCGACGGCGTCCGGTGTCTCACACCTCCCAGCATGCCCGCTGGAGAGATGGGACACTTTGGCAGCAACTACAGCCACGTCTCCATGGCCAGGGGTCAGGTGGACACGGACAACCACGTGATTTCGTCGCACGTTGGAGATTTCCCAATGCCCCACTCGGACGATCTCGACCACATGAACATCAACATGACGTCCACCATCCTCGGCAACGTGACGCCAGGACACACGACGCCTGTGCTGGATGCGCACCATGTGGGCTTTGATCTGTCGTCCGTGGCGGACCTGGATCAGCTGGTGAACGCGGCCCACTTGCTGCAGCCCAACCACCACCTGGGCGACGATCTTCTCACTGGATCGTGCCACATGATGGCGCCCAACGCCTTCACATTGGACCCGTCGACGCCCTTGTCGCCTTTTTCGGGGACTCTGGACTATTTGGATTACCTCTGAGGATTGACTCTAACACGCTAACGGATACTGGACTTGCACGCACTTTGGTCAAAGTGCTCTCTAATTTATTGCCCCTGTGGCCCCTCCCCCGGATGACTACCCCTTGTAGCTTCCCTATACATATTTAAACAACGCTCTTTTTGATTCACTAAGTGTAGTGAGACTGTAGAAGTACAAGTATAGCCGAGCATAGCCAGACACGTATTGACGTGTATTCATTGTTTAGACGTGTACCGCGTGTGCCGTCAGGGACGACCGCACCATTAAGGTTTACTGATAACCTAATTGTGTGGGGGTGACGGGGATGGTGATTTGGAGTGGGGTGGATTGCAGGGGGGTGGGGTGTTTTGTAGTATCACCGGGATCCCCTGAGGACGGGGATTCCAATGGTACTATTCCCATGTGTGTAGGACGCCTATAGCACAATCTGTAGCTCACTCAGGGAATGCCACACCTGGGGGAAAAAGTTTAAAATATTTTGACTGGGGGGAGCTGGTAAATACATTGAAAAAGAAAAGACAGCAGTTGTGTCATCGTTCAAGCTCCAGAAAGACTCCAAAAGAAGCAATGTCGTTTAAAATCGCCTTGCTAGGCTATCACTAACTCTTGCTTGTGTGTAGGACAAACCCCCCCTGCAACAACTGCACTGATCCCCAGGTGACGCTCCGGCTAAAACTACCACCATCTGAAGAGCAGCATCCGACAGGTCCCCGGGGTATGGATACAAAGATCTCTGACGTCACTTTCATGTTCACATGAGGGGTATATGAGGTCACTTTGGTCTTGTTTAGAGGGAGGAGTCTGGAACGCAGTTGACGAACTAGAGGGTTAGGATTTTGTGTGGGAGTTAGTAGGGTGGGTGTCACGTGATATAGCGACTTATAGACTGGTAGCTGCTCGTTTGCATCGTCCAGATGTCATGTTCTGAATGTCCTTTACTGTTAGGGAAACTCTAAACCAATGTCAAATGAGCAGTGATGAGTTAACGGGGCTTGTGAAAGCAGATGAGATGAAAATTTGCCACCATCGGTTAAAAAAGCGGCTTGTGTTAGTCTGGATTAGTATATATGCATCTTTTACAGTTGCGCAGTGGTAACAAGGAAACTGGGGTACAGCTCCATACAAAGAAGTTACCAGTAGTGATTCATTTTAGTCATTTTTACGGCACGTGATATACGCCAAAACGGCACATAAGCGGATAAAAGTCGCACGAGGCCAAGCATTATTTTGATACGTCATATGTCTGGAAGATAATTTGGTGTTGTTTGGAATATTTTTGAGCAGGAAAAATAAAAGACAAATTAGATTTATCTAAAATGGGGTGAATGTTGGTTTTTCAGCTACTTTAGACGATTATATCTGTTTTTCTCACCGTTCTTTGTTATATCCCTTTTTCTCAGCTCAATTGCATCGATATCCACTCACTTACAGCCATTCTCCCCACAATCACGTTGGCCTTGTTTAAAATATTTTGTTTGTCAAATAATCTAATAACACCATTTAAGGTTTCAGCATCATAATACTTGAAAAAGTGGAGATATTTTGTAATCAATATTATTCTACTCTTCAATAACCGCTCTCCTATCGGAGCATGCAAATCCTGCACAGAAATCATGCCATATTGTGGGATACGAGATAATAGGATGCAGCTTTGTCTCAACACCAAGAAAAATTACCTTCTCTAAATTGTTGGAGTATCACAGCAACGTTTTAAAAAACCAAGGAAAAGCCGTTATCTGACACATTTTATATTAAACTCAGAAGCTGTGAAATATAACACCATTACTAGATGATCTTCAAAGGGTACAAGATATATATATATATATCCAACATCACGTGACAAGGTTTTAATACCCACGAAACCCGACTTTGCCTGACCTAATCACGGCAGGGAACCATTTGAGCCCACATAAACATGTGCTGTAGCATGTATGGTGAAGCTGTTCATCCGATTGGCTAAAAGACGCAGCTTACTCAACAGATTAAAATATCCGAAGAGAGACGAGCGTATACAAAGTGGTTACCCTGCCTCACCCTGCATATCAGACTGGTCAGCTACACGCACCCATGGGCACTTCTACAAGTGCCACACCCCACATGAGAATGTGTAATGTGAAATAAGACTGCATTGTTGTTCCCCCGCCTAACGTGACTAGTTAGAAGAGTGTGCTACTCTGTTTGCCTCAATGGGACGTTTTAGGGAAAGCAAGGCGAATAATGGACTATTAAACTTCAATGGAAAAAAAAACGTTTATTTAGGGTTGGCTATACGTAGATTTAGACTCCAGGCCATTCAGCCAATAATAATGTACTAAGAGGTGTACTGGGGGCACGTGAATCTGCGTCACGTGACTTCCCCCTTCCTCTGCAAAACTCACCTGATCCTCGCTGCAATGCGGTCATGCGATGTCATCCATGTAAAGATAGTTTAATTTTGCACGGCTGAGCGTGGCCTTCCAGGCATATTAATTTGCTTAGGAGGTGTCCTATAGAGTCGTGGACACCATCTGTAGAGCGCTAGACTCGCATAGAAGCCAGCTACGCTACGCACCCTTCCATAGCCGCGGTAATACGCCCGTGGACGCGCACCAGTGTTGCAAACGTGCTGCGTCCCTGATGCAGGTTATTGAGAGCACCACTTTAATCTAAACAAAGGCCCCTGACGGTGTTCTTTATCTACTCCAGAGATCGGGCTAGTCCTTTTCTGCTCGCTTGAGAACGCCTTCGCTATGTAACTGTGGACTTGGGCCTGAGGCTGAAAACGGCGCCACAAACGAGGTACATGAAATCTAAACAGCAAAAAAAGAGAGCAAAATGGTGTAACCGAAATGCACAATAAAGCGGCTAAGCACACAACAGAGGTAGGAAAGACTGCCAATACGTAGCCGCTGTGCGTTACGTAAACGCAACCTCACACACGGAAAATTCTCTTGAATATGATGATGTGCATAAATATCACACAAACATACATTTATATGGTACCATTGTACTGATATTCAGTGAATAAACCAATTGTATGTATGTATTCTTTTTACTTTCAGCCTCTTCAGCCACTCAGCCGCTTAACATTATTACATACTTTTCAGCCACTTGTACTATCACGCTATAACAACCTAGATCCGCTTATATTGCTCAATTGGACCATTATTTACAGAGCTCGGCAAACGGGAAATATATTATCCCGCCCACTCGCCAAAACCTGAACATTGAGAAAGTGGCATGATGTGTGGGGCTGTAGCACAGCCACGATTGGTGTAAGATCGGATTAATGCCTGGATATGAGTTATTGAGGCGTATATGGACTCAATTGAGTGCTATACGGCTTAATATTGTGATCCTGTACGTTGGTTTACTCCATCCATTGGTGTACTGAAATGATACGATGTATTCCATATACCGGTTAATATGGCGGTAATATCGTAGTGAATAATTTTTACACTGAATTGTCAGCCGATTAACCAGTGAATATAGCGATAAATTATCTAACCAAGTCTTCGAAAGTTCACTAGCTCTATCTATACTTGAATCAAATGTTCATCAATATACAACTTTAGCTATATCTTATCTTATAGACATAATATTGAACACATCACCACCTAGCAAATACTTTTTTTGTCACAAAAAAATTATTCACAAAAAATCAACCAACCACGTGATCACCTACTCTCTCACCTCTTAATAACGTCTTAATAAGCAACACAAACCAACCTCCCAACCTTAATACGACGATACCGCATGCAAATTCATAACTCGCTCAAAACTAACGCCACAAGAAATCGGACAAAACTGCCGTACTCCCTTGATCTCAAGCATTCCAACCTTACCAATATCACCCATATTCAACCTTCCTCAATTTTCCCACCCGTATAAAAATAAACTTTGGGTGAGACCCACATGTCTCACGCAGCCCACCACATGTTGCATTGCAGTGCCGTGAGAAAGTGCCGAGATTCAGCTCCTCTGGGAATATATGTGGTCACGTGATTGGTATGTCTGTGTTGCTTACTCACCCATGTTCCTCCCACTCACGTGACCACACGTGACCGTATGCGTAACTTCCCGGAGGTCCAAATAATATCTGCAATATTGGCCCTGCAAATAATAAAGTGCAGATAATATTTTGCATATTGGAAATGGTGGGCTGGTTAGGAGCAATAAGGCACCGGATGAGATGGCTATAGGGTAGAGCTATAAGAAAACCGAAAGCAGTAGGAGATAGCCCTGAGTGCGTAGAATCTATTGGTTGTCTTCTTTTCCCTCTCAGATGGAATTTGCGTCCAGGAAACACCCTTCCCTCTCCACGTGATAACGTTACGGTCTATTCCACCAGGCGCATTTTTGAAGACGATTTTTCCCCATTTTTTCCCCATTTTTTTTGTGCTCCAAAGCTTGTGGCTGGAAAAGGAGCGCGGTTGCGAAGAGGAGAAGAAGAGACCTTGGTACAAATTCAGGGATCGGAGACACGCCGGGGAAAACGGCTTTAGGGATATTATGGGCGATATATGCTGGCTCTTATTTTTTCCCCAGATTCTAAGCCCATTCTGAGCTGTCTGAAATTATTATCCATCGTGGGGGGTACGTGATATGTGCTGTGTTTTGGTAGTGCTGTGTTCTAACTGCTCCGTACGTCCATTGGTGCATCAAGATCTGTCGCTAATCTGTTAAATCTCTCTTTATACATACATAAAGCAGCCATCAGGCAGCCTATATTAAAACCGCGAGGAGGCCCAAAAGCAGCCCAGAAAATCACGTATACCATGCACAGATCCCCGTGAAGGCTGCTAGCAAAGTGCTCGTGGGATGTACTCTGTTGCAGCATAATACACGCCCTTGCAAAGGGCTGTATTCACGATCCGCTGCATTGGAGAGCCAACCCATGCAGCTGCCAACATGTCGCGTGCATGGACGCACATGCCTGGGATGCATGGTGCGAATGAGACAAGCAGGCAACGTGGATTTTGGGCTTCCCCACATTGCTCAGTCCATAGTGTGCATGGATAACGTGGGTGCGTGCTGGGTTTCGCTTCTCATTGGTTGGAGGAAAATATGAAAGAAAAATATGAGGAAAATATATCCGCCTAGGTCACGTGAGTGGGGGCCAATATCAATGTCAATAGGAGGGAAGGGGTGAAGGAGAATGTTCGGATGTACAGTACAAAAATGTTCAATTTGCTCGTGCTGGTATCTTGGTGTAGATAGGAGTACATGGAGTGCAAGTGTACTGGCGGAGATGAAGGTGGTACGCAGTTTCACATGCTATTTGTTTGTTAGAAGTCAGAGGATTACTTACGGTGTAGTTGTGCTATGATGTCAGTGTTCAGGAAGTAAGGGGCTGTTTAATTAGAGAGAATGAATGAAGAATAAATGTTTTTTGCAGAAATTATAGAGAAATGAGTAATTTTTCCGCTATACATTGGTACTTACGTCGTACCCCTGTTCTATGATAGTACTTTTCTTACTGTTAATTAGCTGTACTGTACTTGTGCTTACAGATGTTTTCAAGGACATAACAATAGAGTCTGAATGTTTGTATGCAATATGTTTCGACTCGTATTCTCACTGTAACACTGACCCCCACCCTCGTATTTCTTTAAATATATACCTCATCATCGTATATAGCCCTATATCTGACTCCATAACTATCACTTATTAGTCATGTTTGTCATTACCTCTGTTCACTGGTCAAGTGGCCCAGGTCCTGGTACCTGACTTAATGCCAAGTACTACCCCTACATAGTGTCAGCTGTCTCTTAAGACATAAGCCACTCTGCCACTACTCCACCATCCACCTCCACTATCTCCACCAGTCCGTGCACTTTGTGTTGTACACTTCTGCCTACACAAAAACGATCGACAAAAGTGTACCCACAATCCCACTAGCCATCACATCTCCGTAACTCCTAACTCATAACTCACTATACCCCACGGGATTAAACTCGACACTAGCACGCGGCTCTAATGGCGATCATATGTTTCAGATGCTATTTTCCCGATCCGGCAGTCACGTGATGCACAACTACAGGGTGTGGATATCTGACATGTCGGATCCGCCCTATAGGGTCCCTTTTGGGTCATCTTTGTCTTTCTGTCTATACATTTTATCGCAGTTAAACTCCACCGCTTTGGGCGGTAGAGATACACTCTCGTATAAGTTTCTCGGAGATGGCCGAAAGTGGGTCTCATGGAGTTGATTAGTAAGCAATCACGGAAGCTCGATTTGTTTATTACTAAGCAAGGCACTCCAAAACGTGCTCGTACTGGAGGTCTCGAAGTTCCCTTTTCGTTTCGTACCTGCAACTAAGACAGTCTTGATAATGCAACAACTGTACTTTTACGAACGCACAAGGCACGTAATAACGTCATTTCTACAGGTGGTATGATTCTGAGCCTTGCTAAAGGGTAGTCAGTTGGCCCAAGATTATTATTCGTTAGTTCTTGTTACATAGAGAAAATTACCAATATCTGAGTAACGGGGCTGATCTTTTGGCTGAGCACTCATTCACCTCAAGTGTATCGGCTGTGTGCTCTTTGACCCCATCCGATCACTTATCGTGGAGAAAAGTGAACCTACAGGGTCTTACCATTGCAGTGGAGCTTTTGTTATACGTTAACGTTAACCTTGAGTTTGTAAGTATGGTGTAAGTAGACGGTTTAATTAAACCAACGCAACGGGACACAACGGTATGGGACAAACGGCCTTGTACAGTGAGATACAGTGTATACTAGTGTCGTGGTGGACAAGCAGTGCTACGCACTACTTGCACTACTTGTACCAGATCCGAGAGCTAAGCTAAATATTATCGTATATATTTTGTTTTATATTATCGGCTCATGCGTTAAGCGATAATATCCGCTGAACCATAGCCACTACGCCAAAGCAACGGCGGATGTGACGTACAAGCCTCTGGTCTCAGTTGGTATTATCGCAGGGCTAGCAGGGTACTCTCCATGGTGGTATTGTCATACGCCACATGCACACGCTGCTCCCTACAGGTACTGATAATCTAAACGTTGTTCAAGAAGGAAGGACCTGGCGAGGTGGTAGCCTAAGTGGTACTTGGAGCTGGACAAAGAGTTTCACCTACCCTACGTTACGCAAGGGATGGTTGACGTGTGACGTGTGACGTTTGACAGTGACAGTCTCCTCGATTGAAACCAATACTACTACTCCAGCCAGATACCCCACAGACCTTTTAGGAAGCCGCGGTGCAGGGTTATAGTTTGATTGGCAAGTCGTGTTGCTTTAACTGAGAAGCTTGTTCTATCAAGGTTGCTCATGCCGGAGGGATTCTGTGCATGGAGAGCTGTAGGGTGCTTCTTTGGGGAGTATAGGCCGGCAGCATTGAAGTAGGCGGTTTTCTGGGGTTCCTAGAAGCCTTTGCAAAATTGTATACAGTGTTAGAACTGGTTCAGCCCACTGATTGGCTGTTATCATGCATGGATAAAGCAGACCACAAGGTCAAGGTGCACAAAACCAAGACCAACTTTACGATAGCGTGTGTATAACAAAGCCGCATCTGAATGCTGAAGCATAGCATTGTGCCTCTGTTTGTATTTTCTTTGTCCAAAATCGCATATTTTGTATATTTTACCCTGCCTTATTGTTTGTCCTGCTCCCATAAGGCTATAAATACACCCTTGCACGGTTTCACTTTAAACGAGTTAGACGCAAAGTCAGAAGTGAAACCTCATGTAATTTCGACGCTGTGCAGCAAAGAGGTGGGTCACGTGACCTGCAGCCATCCAAGACACCACGTGGTGTCTCAGCGGAAAGGGTGGGTCATCTGGTAGGGGTAGTCGGGTGACCGGGAAGAGTGCTAGTTAGAGTTTAGTTGAGAAAAAAAGGAAATTGGCGGTTAGTTAAGAGGATTTTGAGCTATGAGGGTAGGATTTGGGGACTGTACTCAATTGATCCATGTGAATCTGTATTCGAATTTTCAGCCCAATCGCACAGTTTTGACCTACTTGGTACTACATTCCTACGCTTGCTATGACTTATATCTCAATCTACACATTGTCATTGTCTGCTGTCTCTCAAATATGCTGCTGGCCGCCATTGCAGTATCTTATCGTTGCTATCTATACAGCAACACAGAGATAACATTGTTATCTGTTATCTGATAGTCAAAGCAACGGAAGCTTACTTTGTCAGAACGGCTACAGTTAGCAGGGGTAAAGTGTTGTTGTTGATATGTGGATACATGTAGGGTTCTGAAGGGGAATGGGCACTTTTCTTTTTTTTTCTTTTTCCCATTTTTCGTGATACCAAGGGTCCCCCCTTAGTTATCACTATCTCATCTCTACACTCACTCGCTTAAACTTATCTGACAAACCTAATCAGTGCAGTCCACCTAACAACATCGTCGACACTACACTACCGAACGACATGAACAAGCACTCATGAAGGCACACAGAGTGAAAGACCGGTGTCAGCATGCTCACGTGACAAAACCAAACCTCGATGGCTTATCTTCAGAGGCCAAAAACGTCATTTTCCAGATACTCGATCTAGACACCTGTCTGGCTCTCTCACAATCGTCAAAAGCATGGTACACTCTATGGACTGGTCTGGACGCTTCGCTTGTGCGAAACAAGGTCCTTCAACGAGCCCCATGGTTCAAACTCAACGAATCAGAAACCGGGCTGAGATCATGGGACTTGTGTGCTCGAGTACTGTTGGATAGGACTAGAAGGGCTCGAGAAAACGCAGCTTGCAAGCTGATCAACGACCTGCAAGGGGCTGTTGCTGAAACAAACGAGGTCAAGGCTAGCACATACGATATCACTATCGACCGAAACAAGCTGATGAGAATGGACGAGACTTCTCCTTCTCCGTTGTTTCCAGATGCAGAGATTCAGTGTCAAGGAGGTCGGGGAACAATGAAAGGGACCAATCTGCAGTTTTCAGGCATGCAGATGGACTTTCTGACGCTTCAGGCTGAACCTAGTGTGAAGGATAAGAAGGTGGACAAGTTTTCTCGCCTGGTTGTCAGCTGTGAAAGTGTCACAGTAGTGGCTGAAAACGACAATCTGCTTCTTTTCAAGGTGAACCAAAACCACCGGTTAGTTCACAAAGACCAATGTCGTCGGGATTATTATGCCTATTATGTGAACGACGATGATTTGACTCTAATTGAGCCCCAGGACTACGGAAAGGCGATTATCAAGCTGCTGCCAGGCTCTGGAGGAGCTCTTATCACGAAATTCATTGACTCCAAAAAAGTTTCCTCTTATATCGCTTACATTGAGCCTACTGTTGAGTTGAAGCATATATTCCTCTGCACCATTCCTTCTATGCGGTTGTCAAAATTTTACCCAGATGAAGCCACGCAGCCTGATAACTATCTCTGTTATAATGGATACCTGTACATATACTTCGAAGGCTACTTGGTTCCTCTATGGGTCGACTTGGGGTTCCAAAAGATGAAATATTTTAAATATCGAGGGGCGACGGGTCATGACTTGCTCAAACAGAGCTATGACACCCAGGCACTCACAGCTGCTCCTAAAATTCCTGTTATGCGACTTGCAGCTCAATCCGAAAAGTTTGCTAGTCACAAAATCATGCAAGCTACCAGAGGACTCGACAGATATGTGACCTGTGATGCTGGATGTGGCTACTACGTAGGAGACTTGCTTACAGGAATGACTTATACTGTAAATGATGCTTCTTTGGTCAAAGACGGTCTCTGTATTCCCTTCATCTCCAACAAAAACATCATCTTTCTCAAGGTCAGCAGATTCGTCCTGTACAGACTCACTCTTGCGCTGGAGCGACTAGACAAGGACAAAACTGCTAGCATGGTGGATGATTACGAGCTAGATACCTACGATCCTCTAGGTGAGCCTTTGTTGCCAAATGTCGTTGATGAAAAAACTAAACTAGCCTCCTTTTTCCCGCCAAAAGTACACCGCGACCAAGCTGGAACTCCATGGCCTTTTGAGAGGTTTAACGTCTTCCGCAGAGACTATGATCCTCTCATCTACTGCCCTGTCTCCTCCGAACCTTTTACGACTCTACCAGCACTACTGGAACAAGTGAAGCTCAAACCTCCAGCTGTTTCGGCAAAAAAGAGTTGCAAGCAGCGAGAAAAAAGTATTAAGGACTTCTTCAACCCTCCAGAACGGCGAATACCACCTAGCTTTGAGGAACTTTACAAGCCTCGCCGCAAATACCCCTATTATCGCACTGACTATGATGACGATTACGGTAGGCGAAGAAAGAAACGAGAAGAAAAAGATTGGGCTGGAGCATACTATTTCTCGAATCTGAAAGATAATTGGTGATCGTGTGATCTAGGTCATGTGATCAAAATAAGCTTATTTAGAGTTTAAATACTGTTTTCTCATAAATCCGAGTCTGTTAATAAGCACAAGTGATAGGTCAAAAACATACTGCCAGAGCAAGGCAAAAAATGGACGACACCGGAATCGAACCGGGGACCTCGCGCATGCTAAGCGCATGTGATAACCAACTACACCAGACGCCCGTGTTGGATGTCAGGGAAAACGTTAATGTCTCCCTTACTAATCATGACTAAGCATGATTAAGGTTTATGACCTGCAAGGTCATGAGACCTTCCTTCTGGAAGGTCCGAACATCTTCGATGTTCGACTTAACTTTGTGGTATTTGCCACTCGAACATTTCCGAAGGAAATAGTCAGTTCCATGCAGTTCGATCCTGTGGCGACCCGAGTATCTCGGAGTTGCAGAACGTTCCAGAATAGATATTACCTCCGGTAATATCTCTTCCTTCGCAATATAAATATGTTCAATTAGTATGTAATTCAAAAGGATTAATTCAGTCTCATT